>PVIR01000501.1:0-100307 GCA_004026965.1 Petromus typicus
CTGGGTGTGGAGACCCACACCCAGCAGCAACCAGTACCACATACCACAGTGCCGGGTGTGGTGGCTCACGCCTGTAATCCCAGCACTCGGGAGGCAGAGGCAGGAGGATTGTGATGTGAGTTGGAGGCTGAGCTCAGGGCCAGCCTGAACCACAAAGCGAGACCCTGTCTCAAAAAAACCTAAAAAAAAAAAAAAAAAAAAAAAAAATCACAGGTCAGAAAGCACCAGTCAGGGACAACAGCACATTCCTGTAACATAATCCTGTAAATAATAATAATAACAACAATAATTAGATATCAGGAGCCCACTGAACAGAATGTGGCCATATAGATTTCTCATAAATCACCTTATTATCATTCATGTTTTGCAAATAAGGAAACTTGATAAGTAGCTAATCTAAACAAGAAAACCTTTTTGTCTTTAGGGAATGGTCTTTGTATGTAGTTTAGCATAATCTTGAGCTCATTACATAGCAGAAGCTGACATTAAACTCAAGATGATCCTCCTGCCTCAGCTTCCTGAGTGCTGAGATCATTTTTGTGAACTTTTCTAGATGCCCTTTCATGGAGGATTCATTTTTGGTTATTATGTATGAAAGGTTTTTGTTATTATTTTCAAGTATCATCATTTAGTGCTTTCCAATTTGGTTATTTCTTTTTTCCTTTTTAAATTGCAATTCAAGAATTTACCTGTCATATCATTTCTGCTGTTTTACTTGTATCAGTATTATTTCATTGTAAATAAATGTGTACAGATAGATTAAGTTTTATGAGTGATCATTGCATCTGTAAAAAGAAACATGTTATTAGTTCCCAAAGCACATGCAGAGTTGGTCATATCATATAGAATTAGCTTGTTGGTGCCTATTTGTCCTATGACTTTGATGTTAAGAATCTTTCTCCACTACAACAATCAGCAGCTGAGAAAAGTGAATGAAAGTAAATTACTAATGTTTTCTGCTCATGTTTTGTGATGCGATTTGGTTGCTGCTGTGATACTGTCTGTGCTGGGATTTAGGGCTAAATATTCACAGGCCTCATATTTCCATTGCTAAGTGAGCTACTTGCCAACACAAAAGATGCTTCTTTGCCTCTTTCTCTTACCTAAAGAGGCCTCTTTCTCTTACCTAACATTTGAGTTCTGATGTCAGTCTTTTTTTTTTTTTTTTGAGACAAGGGTCTTACTATGTAGTTCAGGCTGGCCCCCGAACTCACTACACAGCCCGGGACTCACAGCAGTCCTCCTGCCTCTGCCTCCAAAGTGCTGGAATTATAGGTGCAAGTCATCCTGCCAGGCACTGTAGTATGTGGTTATCGGAAATTGAACTTGAGACCTTGTGCTTGCCAGGCAGACGCCGGAACCACTGAGCTAAATTCCTGGCTCTTTCAGTCACTTCTGGTAGGACACTGGATCTGTGCTGCTGGCCTCTGTCTCATTTTCAGTCTTTCTGAGATGAACAAACCCTTGGCTGCCGTTTTCCCCGTGCTCAAATCCGAGAATGCTTTCCTTCTAGTCTTGTGCTGGGCTTAGTTCCATTGCATTTATCAATATCCGTTGTATGTTGATTCTTGGTGCTGTCATCATACTTCATATTATGTTTTCTTTTCCATAGCACATTTTAATCTTTCTTTAGGCTTCAGTATTTGCTTCAGACTGCACTTTCTCTAGCTGTGGAATTTTATTTATTTGTACTTTTTTTATAGATTGTCAAACACTTTGAAATATGTTGTCGAATAAAATGGAGGCATATATATGTATAAATACACTTAGGAAAATAAATGTGAATATATAACATATACTCATACACATGCACCCATTTTTGAAATTTCTCTGTCAAACAAACAGTTTTACATTTCTCATTCTGCAGAAAACGGAAGAGGCAGTTCTATCACAGAGAAAACACTGGAGGAAGACGGGAGAGGCCTGGGTTCTGCTTCTTATTCCAGAATATGGCCCCCGCGCCCGTCACACATTTCACTGGGCTCCTGTAGTACGAAGATCACTCAGCCGCCCTATTCACCTTCCAGGGAAAACTGGGAAATACTAACAGTGAGAAAGTTGTTTCAAACAAAATAGATTTAAATGTATTTTTAAAATAACTGCTTTCTTTCTTTTTCAAAGTTTTTCAAGTTATTAACAGAAACAACAAAGTTCGAAATCAGCCCTTTACCTTCACACAGTGAAACGTGTCCCTTGGAAATGAGGAGACGGTCTGCGGGGTTGCTGTCAACTGGCGGTGGCGCAGCCTGCACGCGTGGGACCTCTCCCTGCACGCGTGGGACCTCTCTCTGCACGCGCACTTCCGCTCCTGCGAGTTCAGGGACAGAAGGCAGCTGGCCACGCGGCCAGGCAAAGCCTGGTCTGGGCTGGGAGATGACAGCAGGCTTTGGGCCTGGAAAGCACGATGGTCGCACATCCTCAGAGTCCACCGTGAGCCACGCGGCCCGCTGCGAGGGTGGTGAGCGACAAAAAAAGAACGAAGTTCTTCACCTGAAAAGACCTCAGAGGTGGGCCAGGGTGCACGGCAGCCCGAGCGGGGCTGGGTCTGGCCAGCACGCTGTCCCTCGGGCCTTTGTTGTGTCTCAGAATAGAACACCAAAGGCCGCCCACACCACCGGGGCAGAACTGCGGGCTCACGGGAACGGGAGGCTCGGCCACCACGCAGGACCTCGTGGGCCTTCAGCATCACCCCGCTGGTGCTGGAAATAACAGCTCGCCGGGCTGTTGCGGATCCGTCAACTTCTCACTATTTCTAGCAACAGTTTACTGCACAGCGCAGGGAGGTCGACATTCAGCACCGACAGACAGCCATCAGTGTCCACAGGACACGCAGCGCTGGGCTCCCAGGGAAGCGGGGAGCCTGCCGTCCTAGGGAACAGGGCCACATCGGAGAGGAAAATTAAACGGTTACAGCTAATAATCGGAAAGGTCACTGTATTCTGTAAGATGGTATGTGCACAAGAAGTGTGTCTCTGGCACATGGTAGTTCTACTGAAATACTAAAATAAAAATGGACAAATTCAGGAGCTAGCAATTACTTCCTGCCTAGGTGTGACCTCTTTACAGCAAATTTGCCAGTTACATGCTAGTATTCTCGCTTCACCGGCGAGGAAACTGAGGCACAGGTGGGTTAAGGGTGTTTCCTACAGTCAGCGAGGAGAGGGCAAAGGCAAGGTTCAAGGCCTGACTTGTGCCAGGTGTGGTGACACACGGCCCTAATCCCCACACTCTGAAAGCTGAGGCAGGAGCATCACCTGGAGTCCAGAGTCAGCCCGGGACACACAGTGAGTTCAAGGCCACCTGGGATACAGGGAAGCAAACCCCTGCTTCGTGTCTGCACACAGCACAGCATTTCCTCTGGGGGGACACTGAATGCAAAGCTTCTAGTCAGCAGGAGACGCTTCAAATTCGTAATGCAGAGCATTTAACATGACTTATGCTTAATTATGAGCAAATTAGAGTCTTAAAGAGAAATCGAGATAGTAATAGGCTGAAGAAAGGTAGATTTTCAATTTGCTTTGTAATATTTAGGACAGAGTTCATGAAGAAGGCAGCATTTCAAATGCTTTTTCCCGTGTGTTGCTTCTTTTGTTTCTGGCTTTTTGGGATCGAGTCTCGCTATGTAGTCCAGATTGAGCCTGAATTCACTCGAGGGTCCATGCTGGCTTCCAACACTCAATCCTCCTGCTTCAGCTTGGCAAGTGTGAGATTCCCAGCATGCACCACTACACCAAACCCATTTCAAACTGTATTTTAAAGACTGGAAGAATTGGAAAAAGATAAAATGCATAATTTATGCACTTTATAAATTGTATTACATCAGATGTGTTATTACTTTCTTTATGGTTACATTGCAAATAGTTCATATCCTTTCTGTGCATTTTGTTAAAGAATTCTTTGGCAGACAAGAGGTAGTTACAGGTAAGATTTATTAAATCTGCAATTAAAACATGCTCAGGAAAAAGAATGTGGACATTTCTCTAAAAGTCTAGGTTATCATATTTGTATCTTAGCCAAATTTAGAGTAATGAATCTACTTTTGCTTATAAATGAACACACCAACTATGATTTCAGCAAGCCAACCACAAAGAATTTAGCATAAAGGTATGCCAATTAAGGTCCAGAGGCACAGATCACAGAGCATATATGATACCTGAATAACTTCTTGATGGTGTTCTTGGGAAATTGCTGTAGTGATTGAAAATTCATCTGTGTTAAAGTTCTGGAGTAAAGAATGGACTAAAAGCATTGAATAGAAAAAAGCATTCTTTAAAACATTTAGCAAAATTCTTATATACAAATACTGCCAACATTGAGGAAATGGATTGATCTTTAGTAAAGAGAGATACTGACTGACTTGGATAGTGTCTGCCCCCTAATTTATCATCTCATACAATTTCAAAACAATCCATGAAAGAAAGCAAAAGTCCCGTTTTGTTTTTTTTTTTGCTTATGGGTTGGGGTGAGTCTTGTTATGGAGTTCAGGCTGTCCTTGAACTCAAAGGCAACACTCCTGCCTCAGCCTCAGGCAACCCTCAAGTGAGGGATGGCAGACATGTCCCACCCATGGCTCGTCTTGTGCAGCTGTGGGGAGCTCTCCCACGCAGACCCACAACACAGACATGCACAGGCACATCCATGATTCTGTGTTCTCCTCACAAAGGAGCAGGTTTTGCCAGAGGAGTTGGGACCACAACTCACGATCACTTCTTGCTAAAAACTCAGTTCTCTGTCACTTTCTTGTTCTCCTCACTCCTGACCCGCTGTAGGGCTGTGTAATCTAACTCTGTACTCAGTGTGCATTTATCTTTTGTTTTGCTTTGTTATTTACATTTCTCATGTATTACTTTTTAAAAATACTTTTTATTTTTAATTGACACAGTAATTTCACATGTCTACTGTGCACAGAGTGACTTTGTTTTTTGAGGCAGAGTCTCACTTTGTAGTTCAGGCTGGCCCCGAGCTCACCATGCAGTCCAGACAAGCCTCAGACTCCCAGCAATCCTCCTGCCTCTGCTTCCTGAGTGTTAAGACTACAGGTAAGAGCCATCACACCTGGTCTCTGTGACATTTCTACGTGTATGCACACCCATGTGCTGTGTGAGGATCAGGTGTGGATACGACAGGGGTATCACCTTGCGCGTTTGTCATTTCTTCATGTGGGGACCATTGAACTCTTTACCAGCTATTTTGTAATAAGGGTTGCCAGCTGTAGTTGTTCATTTTTACAAAACTGTTTCTCTAGGATGTAATAATGACCTCACTCTTTTCTCAAGGCAAGATGACAGTGCAAGAACCACAGTGCTTCAGTGAGACACGAACGCACGTGCCAGCTGGCCCCTGTTCTTTTTCTGGGTCAGTGACTCTTGCATCCACAGGCCGAGCACAGTGGCCCCCAGAGTTTGCCCCAGGCTGGGGACATCAGAAGGCACTGCAAGCAGATGTCTCGCGCACTCCACTTCACTTGGGAGCTGTTTCCTGTTCTTGCTCAGATGGCTCATCCTTTAAGTACGTGGATCCCAGGCTGTCACTGACACACCCAGCTCTCGGCTCATCCTTCCCGCTACACACCCGGTCCAGCAGCCTCTGCAAGTGCAAGGGACTCCCAGCAGCACGCTGCCCATCATGGGTCTGACTACCATGTGCTCCCTGTGAGTCCCTATTGGCTTGTTCTTTTCACAATTATTCATCTCATAATGTCTGGCACATCATATGCATTTAATCAATATTTATTAGATAAATAAATGAAATAGTGATTTCTCTTATATGAGAAAACCAAAGTGTAAACAAACAGCAAAATAAAAGACAGATAATAGAAGACAGGGTGACACGTCTTTTGTGAGAGGAGGACTGAGAGATTGGGGGGGAATAAGGGAGCTAAGATGTGCTGTGTGTGTGAACCGACTTTCTATACTGACTGTAATAATTATGTTCTGCACACATGCACCAATAAAAATTGAAATGTAGGGCTGGGGATTTAGCTCAGTGGTTCTGGCACCTGTCTTGCAAGTGCAAAGGCCCAGGTTTGATCCCTCAGTAACTCCACACCATAGTGGGTGTGGAGACTCATGCCCAGCAGCAATCAGTACCACATACCACAGTGCCGGGCGGGTGGCTCATGCCTGTAATCCCAGCACTTGGGAGGCAGAGGCAGGAGGATTGCTATAATGTGAGTTTGAGGCTGAGCTCTGGGCCACCTTGAACTATGAAGCAAGACTCTGTCTCAAAAAAAAAAATTGAAATGTAGATAAACACATGCACTCATGCAGTGGTTCCATTAAATCTGCAAATTTATATATATTTGCCAACCTTACTCATAATCCTTTCCATTCCTCCAACCTACTGCTGATCCTGCAAGCAATGAAAGAATATATAGCAATATCATGACTTCAAAAAATTTTATAAACCTAAAATTAGGACATAGATGGAATTTCCTGTGTAGCTTAGATTAAGATAATTAGCTTCCTTGATAGTTCCAAATTTATTCAATTATTGAAATGCCCATCTGGAGGGTTTCTTCTTAAGTTGTTAAAAAAAAATGTCCACAGTAGTTCAACAACAGACTAAGTCCACTGAGCAGACTGGGGCCATGTATAGGCCCATGTGGTGCACAGAAGAAAGTGACAGTTTCAGGACCAAACACTCAAGACAGTGGACTTTTTTGTCTGTACTCACCTGTGCCTACACTTTGCCAAAATATGCAACTGCTTCTCATCACTAGCGTTATGTCAGGCGTTCTGCCATACAGATCATGGTAAGAGGTCGAGTGTTCAGTCTCGGCTCAGTACTGATGGATTAGATGGGACATCTTTAACCTTTACTGTGTTTGCTACTTACTGACATCTTTGAATGACACATTCACAAATTTAATGCAATTTCAGCTCGGAGACAGACTGGAATGTAGAATATTTAAGGATCTTGAGTCCAGGGACAGGGAAAAAACAAGATGTTGAAATTTTAAAAAAAGAAGACTGAATGGAAAGGGACTATGACAGCAGGGGAGTGAAATTGTCACGTATAATGAAGATTTAGTGTTTCAGCAATAAGTCTAATTCGGCTAGAGGAGCACGCTGCCAAAACACTGTGTGAGAAATGCCCCCAAGGTACCCACGGGGTCTTTTGAAGGCCTGTTCTCTTCACAGTGCATTTTTGAACACAGACAGTTGGAGTTCAGAGAACATACATCTGGATCATTCTGCGAATCCCCACTTTCCTTTTAAAAAAATAAAATACACGCACCCCACCTCCTCTACATTTACTCTGCTGCTGAGTCTGCCAAGGAAAACTATCCCATGTTGGAACACAAAAGCCAAAACACAAAGTGAAACCAACCCACACAGACTCATGCTCAGCTACTTTATGTATCCAAAGAAAGAAAAATATTCAAAGCACATATTCTCAGATTACTACTCCAACAGGCAGCTGTACTCAAGGTTATTTTTTGTTATGATTGTCTTCTCCAGTGAGGACTAAAATGGTCAGGAAATCATGGGCTTTAACAAAGCAATGCTCAACTCTGCTTCTCTCTCAGTGTAGAATTAAACTCTAAATACTGTCTGACGTGCCATACTATTGGAACATTATTTTTTATTCAACATTTATACAATATTTTATCATGATAATGTAAGGAGAAAGTTCTACAAACTGTAGAATGTTGTCTGCAAGAGCAAGAGAATTTATACTGCTTTCATTTTTCTTTTCTACCTTGATATATTCAATAGAGGAAAACAAATATTTAGGACTCATTGCTTAGATTCTCGAGGCCAAGTCCTTGTGTAGAAATTGCTGTGTAAAACAGATTTCCTGGTTTTCGCTTGAACATATCCTGTGCGTTTTCCAAAATCATTCAGCATGTGAAGAAATTACATAAACACAATAATTGTTAAAATAATGACAGGAGGAATGAACTTAATTCAACTATTGCTTCTAATAATGGAAAGTCACAGCATATAGTAATTGAAATAGAACCTAAAATGAGAATTAGACGTATCCTGCTGTAGAAAGTGTTTATTCTCTTATAAGAGATGATGACTACATCTGATCGTTTAAGGATTCATATTTCTCAGGGAAAAAAGAAAGTCCAACCAGTCTTTAATAAACTATTCCACACCCTCAACCTTTACCTCAGCAGAAGAATCCAAATATCCCAACAACAGGCTAAGAAGAGTGCAGTCAACTCACTCTCTCCCGCTTATCTTATTTTTAGTTTAGTTTAGTTTAGATCCTTCCTTTTAGTAGGTGAGGAAAATAACAGCAGAGTATTTTGATATGAATTACATTTGCCCTCACTCCTTACTTTATTCACCAAGAACTGAGCTGGAAGAACAAGTAAGAAAAGAAAATGTTCAGGTTGTAAGGGCAGAGCTGATCAAGCTCTCTGTCAGTGTGGAAGAAGGTGTCTTTTGCTTTCTCAAGTTGGAAGGCACCCAGCACAGATGCTTAAAGAGAAAAACAGTAAGAGATTTTAACTCGCAATGTGGAGACAGCAAAAAAGAAGTTCAAACAGTAATTGTTGAGTGGGTTTCTCTGTAGAGAAACAGTGAGTGGGTTTCTCTGTAGAGTATTACAGATTTTACCACTTACACAGATTTATTCAAACTCCTATTTGGCTTGATACAGTAAATACTTAAGTAAGAAATACTTAAATCTCAAAGGATTCATGTTAATATAACTAATGAGAATAGGGAGTAACAGGGAGTTATAATGGCTTAGGGTTTAAAAATTGTGATGCAGAATAATTTGTAAGTAGGTACATAACTTACGAGTATTGTCTTACATTTATCTTTGTGAAGCATCAAGCATCTACTGGTTAACCTTGTTCAAAGGATGAAGGTCAAGTTTGGGAATAGGACAAGGACTGCCTGCATCTGTACTTATTCATGACAATTTTTACTCAATCCTAATTTGTTGGCTTCTAGTAGAATGTCAAGTCCACTGCAGAATTCTAAATATTATAAAAAACAAATGTTTACATAAAACATAAGGACACTTTAAGCTCACTGATAATTAACACATGACTATGCAAAACCTGTGTTAGAAAAAGTAACCGTGTAGACGACTAAACTAGAGTTAAAGATATCTGAATATACTCTATTCTTAACTTTTATAGTAGTTGTCTGTGTTGGATACTTATTAGACCTTACTAAACATACGGAAAATTGAGTTAAAGTCACAAGTCGTACTCCAGTCCCCAGGGGCCCTCAAGGTTTTTCTTGAAATCGTGAACTTACTTTCTGAGCTTATTTATCATATTTGTGGGCAGAGACTCTTCCTAAAAAAATTGTTGTTTAAATCTATAAAAGATGAATGAAATTTTGAACTTCTACCTACCAACATTTTGTTGTGCAACTTAATCTGAAATTACCCTCTAATCATAATTAAAGAAATCAACCTCATATAAAATAAAATATAATAATAACTTTAGAAAATAAAGACTCAGAAACACTTAAAAGTTACAGCTACTTTTTAATGCACAGGTTACAAGAAACCAAACTAGATTGATCTCCAGAAAAGAAAACCATAAAAGGCTCAGATTTCAAATAATGTCACACTAACCATCTAATTCCTTTGACGAGTATGAGTTTCCAAAACATCTAAATGTCTTCTAAAAGTTAGGTACTATGCTCAGAATCCTGCTCTGCTCAACCAAAATGAAATTCACCCTGGAGGATGATGAACTTGAACTATACTTCTACTAGACATCACTGTGGTTAATTAACTAATTATCAGATATGCAGCTAGTAAATTATTATTATTATTTTTTTTATGTTTTTTGAGACAGGGTCTCGCTTTGTGGTTCAGGCTGGCCCTGAGCTCAGCCTCAAACTCACATCACAGCAATCCTCCTGCCTCTGCCTCCCAAATGCTGGGATTACAGGCATGAGCCACCATGCCCAACACTGTGGTATGTGGTACTGGTTGCTGCTGGGCGTGAGTCTCCACACCCAGTATGGTATGTGGTTACCGGGGAACGAACGCGGGCCCTTGCGCTTGCAAGACAGGCGCCGGAACCACTGAGCTAACTCCCCGGCCCTAGTAAATTATTTTTTAAATGAGCATATAATGGTCAATACCTGAAGATGCTTCCAGTCCTAGGTACCTAACAGTCTAAACAGAAGTTTTTCCTGACCTAGAGAATGTTCAATGTTGTCCTAAAGTAACTAAAACTTTCCTTAGTTACAAAAGATGATTGACTATAAGCTAAAAGGTCTGGGTATACAGATAGTTCCTTAATTGTATTTTGACAATTCATATTTAGTAGTATTGTGATGACTCTAGAATATTTATATTTTTAAACCATTTCCCATCCTTTCCTTTTTCTCAGTAACCCAGCATTATTATGGAGACTTACACCACAAAACAATTGGATAAGACAGTTCATTATCTGACCACACCAATGAACTAAGTGTTATATTTACAATGCAAATAAATCTAACAAGAGCAGTTTACATATTAGTTTATGAAAAAGGTATTAAAATCCATATTATTTTTCTATGTTTAATAAGGATATTATCTTCCTGGTCTGCTGTTCAGTATGAATAATATTGTAGACCAATATATTGAATGAAATACAAAGTAATTTACTTAGTAAAAAAAATACTTTCTTAATTTTGATATTGCACTAATAATCAAGATAGGGTAGCAGGGGTGAATGACAACAGATGAATTAAGGTAATATCAGAGATTGAACTGGACAGACCTTAAATAGCTCAAAAAGTTTAGAATAAATGTCTATAAGAAAAGTTCATTGTTAGCATTTTAAACAGAGCTGATATGATTGAACCTGTGCTTTAGAAGATCAGAAAAAAGCAATAGACTTCTCTCTTGGAGGTCATTGGGGTCTATGCTTTTAAAGGATGGTATACTTGAAGGGAAAGAATAGCCCAGAGAACAGGTCAGAAGTGATAAGTGATAACAGTAGAAAGCCACTGCAATGGGCATATATAAATGAGTAATGCATAGCATTTAAATAATACTTCCTATGTGCCTGGCAATATTCTGGAAACTTTCCTCATACTAACTCATTTAATATTATGATAAGCTTATAAGACAGAATTATCTTATGACTCTTTCTGGGTAATAACATGAAGCACAGTGCCTTAACACGGCAGTTGTTTGCTAAGAAACTGCTCTGTATGTTGGTAGTTCTGGCCTTGACCAAAATCACAAGCAATCTTTTGTCAGTTACTGGTTTACCTGGGCACTGGGAAGCCTATGGTGGCATCATCTCTCTGCCCCATCTGGACTGTCATTCTCAGTCTGACTCACAGAGCAATTGGGCAGATTTTGAGAGAGTAGAAACCTCTGAAGACCTCGGCTCAGAGGAGACACATTATCATACCTTCATTCTGTTGATCAAAGCCGGTAACAGCCTATCTCAGATTCAGGGTCTGGGAAATCAACTTCAGCATTTGTTGATAGAAAGAAGAAAAGTTGGTGGAGACATTTGCAGTCTACTTTAGAGAAACATCATCATCATCATCCATATTTTCCAAATAGGGAAACAAACCCAGAACTGGTAAACAACGTTATGTTAGGGCAGGAAAATAATAGCCAATCGAACACTGCGGCTTCTGTGTCTGTCCTCACAGAAATTTCCCTACATGTTTCCAAAGTTTTCAAAAAGTGAAAGGATAGAGAAGTAGGAATAAAAAATCAATATGATTTAATGACTTATTATACTGAAAACGGTCAAAAAAGAAATAAGAGAGGAGCCAAATTTGAAACAATAGTGTCAACCATTAAGAAATGACAGAATTTACTGAAGGTACTAACCCACAAATGAAGAAATTACTAGATGGAACAATTAAGTCTTGGCCACGATTAGAATTGGCTTCATAATTCTGTACATAGATTTGAACATTAAATACTGTGCTATCTTTGGATTATTAAGATGAACTGCTGAATATAGAGCTTCACTCAAAAGAAAAAGACCTAGGTTTGGGCTCTGAGAGTTGAAAGCATGACTAAATGAAAATAGCCAGAGACAGACTTTAAGAGAAGTATAGAGACAACATAGAGGAAAAGGAGTTTTTCCAAGAACTTTCAGATGACCGAGACCAAGAAACAATAACAAAACCGAAGCTGACATCTCTTCCTACCGATGGAAATAAAACTGATGTACTTCAAATTGAAAAGTACAAGAAAAGCTAGAAGCAATATGTGAAATGAAATAATACATCTCATTGGATCAATCCAGGAGTCATTAGAATAGCATAGGATTACCATCCTAGATCTAAAATACAGAGGATCAAGTAAATGAGCACAGCGCTGATGCCACGATACCCTGAGAAAAAGTAACAGCTGCAGAGGGGGCCTCTGTGAGGCCAGCCTGTGCTCTCCATGAATTCTAGCAACAGTGAGCCTGTGGCCTGCAGAGCTGATGGCTGCAGTGAGGTCCATTTCTGCTGGCCTGGGTCATCATAGAGCTGCACTGTGACATTAAAGTACATCAAAAATACGTAGCTCTTCCCAGAACACTACAGTTCCTCTTCCAACCTCCTTTTTCTTGAATTAGATTAAGATTTATTAAGGATGCCAGGCACACCACACCTTCCTGGCAAAAATACAGGTGCATGTAAACACTCTGGGTGAGATGCTAACACTATTCTGGCCTTAAAATGATTTCTGTCAAATATTTAAATATTGGATCATTTACATAAGCAAAGGCAACACCGTGTAGTAGAAGCCAAAGTACCATGAGCAAATGCAAAACAGAAAAAATGTTTCAACCAGTCCAAAAAGACTCATAGGGACTTAAAATGATGTGTTCACTGATAAGACCTTTAAAAAATAACAGCAAACTCAGTCTGTCTTAGTTACTTTTCTCATCTCTGAGCCAAAATACCCACAATCCACAAGTTAAGGGAGGGAAGATTCATGTAGCACACAGTTTATAAAGGTTTCAGCTCCTAGTTGGCTGGCTCTGAGGCAGGGTGGCATGACAGAGGGCATCATAGGGGATAAACAGTCCATGGCAAACAGGGCAGGCAGCAAGCAAGCAACACACAATCCTGAAAAACCCTCTCCCTGTCCCCTAATTGGGAAGGAATAGATCAGGCCCAGAGCAGGGCATCCTTAATCTTGCCCAGAATTATACTAAAGCAATCAGGGAATTAGCTTCATCAGCACACCTCATTAATCCCAGCATCATGCACTTTAAATCCAGCCACTTCTGAAAAAATTCTACCAAGGGATACAGAGACAGCTTTTGAAATGTTTTTCACTGCATCAGTCATCAAAAGAATGAAAACTACCATAAAGTGACCAAAATTTTAAACAGATAGAAATTCCAGTTTTAGACAAAGCTTATAGTGAGAAAGTTAATATGTGTTTTGCTGGCCATATCAGCAAAAGAGAAGCCATTGTGTGCAAGACGTCACGATGGAAAAGGTGCAGATATGCAAGTGGAAGTTTGCAGAAGAGAGAGTGAACTCAACTTTATCTTTGATGGAAAAAAATGATAGATGCAAATATAGATTGTTTGTGGATCTAAATATTAGGAAGTTTTGGCTAAGAACTCAAAATGGGTATTTTCTTCGGCAGCAAAAGGGAGGGCATTGTAGAAGGGAAGAAAACTGAGAGGAATCGGGAATTTGCAAATGCTGAACAATGTTTTGGAATAGTTGTTATGAAGAATGGTAATGGGACACAACCAGGGATACACAGAAGGGAAGCCAACAAAAGTGAGGAGCAGGCTGATAAAGAAAACAATAGAATTTAAGTGGTGTCAATCTTAATGTTTCAGGGACTCCCTGGTCTCCATGATCCCTTAGTAACCGGGGCATTATTCCAGTGACCTTCAAGGTCCAGTTCCTTTAATTAGTGAGAAATGCTCCCCTATCACGTGCACTGCAATCATCTTGCAATTTATCTGTTTAGAAATAATTGTGCTTGCCTAGTTAGAAAGTAAAGCATTACAAAGAAGATGATGGCTGAAGCTTCCCTCTCACCAAAAAGAAAATGGTGAACTTGACCATGGAGAGATATGCAGTCTACACCTCAGACAGAGACAGGTGTTTAAACCACGGAAGGCATTCGGGCATTTGTGTCGTGCAAGCCACTCAAGCACCACAGTGCAGGTCCTCAGACGTCACTAAACTCTCCTAGCAGGAATGATCTGGCCATGGGAGACCCTGGGTCTTTCTCCCAATTCTCATGGCCCGGGCATACTTTCTTAAATGTTTTATGGTCTATTTAACTTTCCCAGAAGTCTGGAAAGACTCAAAAGCCTGTTGACAGCAAGGATTTTTAAAAATCTTTCCTAAGACAGCCAAAACTATAGCTGAGCCTGCCTAGAAATCTTGATTTTTACAAGCGGACTGGTGATATAGACTTCCCTCTTATACTCTATTACATTCTCTCATTTTAGCTCAGCTTTCGCATATGAGTTTTACAAAGCTGAGTTTGACGAGATGAAATGTTGAAGGAGCAAAAAGTCAGGATTGTGGAAACACCTTGCCAGAGATATTTTTAATTAAAATGACTCACAACAAAAGAACAGGAAATCTGATAGGATGTTCCCCAAACTTTCTTTCTCCTTACCACCAAGCTTCATGTGGCAATCTTTAAAAAAAAAAAATGTGACTGAGAGCACACCAAATCTAGAAAGACCTGGATGTTTGCCTGATAGCCTTTGGCATTCTGCTGTCCTTTCTAGCACTAGAACGGGCAGGCTGAAATTCGTAAGTCCAGGAGAGATTTTACAGCAACCTTAGATTGCTTGAAACTTTTCAGCTAGGTCACATGGGGCAAGGCAGAATCCAACTGAGTATGTCAAAAGGCCTCGGAGAGAGCGCAAGAAAGCACTCCTCAGTGCACAGAGGTCGAACATCTTTGGAAGCAGATAAATTAAAACAATATGATATGCCTTGTCCCAAAACACACTCCACTGTCTAGTTTTGCAAAAGTAATTTATAGTGTGGATTCCTAGCATAAGTGAAAATGAACAAAGGAAAGTTAATGTCAAGGTGCTGGATATTTTTTGTTTGTTTTTGGTGGTTGTAACGACAATGGTGTTAAAAATAATAATACAAATGAACGTCTAAATACTTAGGTAGTAGCTCCTACAAAAAAGTTAAAAATTTTGAGAAAATGAAAAGAGCGTGTACTTACCATCCAATCTGAGGGGACCAGACACTATTGGATTTTACGGTTAGCACCACAGACAACTATCAAAGTCCATTGCAGTGTCACATTTCTGCCCAGGACTGGTTAACGACCAGCCCAACTGGCTGGCTCCCCGTGCCCTGTGTTTCTTCATTGTTTCAAGTCGGGTAGAGACTTATCTTAATAATGGGTCGATCCTCAGCCAAATGTGTTCAATTGAAGGCCACCGTGGGAGAATGGCAGGATATTGTCTTTCCAACAGCAAGTGAATTGCAGGCGGCTTAAGGCGATATCCATTTCACTCTAATACTGGTTTATGTTACAGCCCTTTTCAAACTTCTAATTGCCTTGTCTTGCTGACATTTATAGACATGCCTACTTTAAATGAAAACACAACACTGAGGTCAGGAGGAGTTCTGGGACCGCGGAGACCCAGGTAAAGCAAAGGGGGAAATTACCCTAAAACTTCCAAATGCCAAACATGTTTGAGAAAAAGAGGAAAAACAAAGTCTTGGGCAGAAAAACATTCACCATAGACCCACGGTATAAATTAATAATAGCTATATTTAATACCCTTATGTAAACTTTTGCTGGTTGGATTATATATTTTTTAAATGAAAGTAAATATTCATTTGGCTTGGTAACTCTGGTCTCAGCTTATATGAAATAACTTTGAATGTGAATTTTTTTTTTCCTTCACAATTTCACTGCTATTTGCTAAAAGCAAATGCAACAAGCTAATCAGGTTTGTCGGGGGCTTTTGGCAATCACTGTACATTAGGAGTCTTTTAGATCATTCAAAAAGTCATAATGAATAAAGTTATATTTCACATTTACACAGAGCTTTTCACATAGTTTCTCAGATCCTTTTATAAGCAATAAACCAGAACTGCAATATGGAGTCTAAATTCAGTTCTAACAAGTAATTTTCTCCAGGCAGCTTGGGAAGAAGCTACATATAGATTACCATCATTTTCACTTGTGCAATCGTGCCTTGACTCACCGAGCACGAGGTCATTGATCATAGCCTGAACAAATATCCATTCATGCTTTTGTGTGTTCAACACTCTGTAGCTTTCAGGATTTATGAATGAGTGTTAAAGAGCTTGTGCTCTAATTGAGCTTCGGTTAGAAAATCAATTAATAGCTTTTTCTGGGTTGCCAGAACAAATTCTCTTTAATAGATGTCTTTTTATTCTTCATATGAACATCTTATCTATATATGTATCTGTGTATATTATTTATGCATCCATTTATCTACCTGTCTGTCTGTCTGTCTGTCTATCCATCTCCCTGTCTATCTGTTTGAGGCAGGGTCTTACTGGGTAATTCAGGATGTCCTCAGACTTGCTATGCAGTTCAGGTGTCCTTGAATTCATGGTAATCCTCCTGCTTCAGCTTCCAAAGTACTGGGATTACACATGTGAACAACCTTTTAAGGAATAAGAAAATAAAGAATGGACAACTCTAGTATTTTTCTTTTTCTAAGGGTTATACTTCTTCACATTAAAAAAAATTAGAAAAAAGAGAGAAATCACCTTATAAATTTAGAAAATAACCACTATCTCCACTACATAGGGGTAAATATTGTTAATAATTTAGCATAAATATTACTTACCAGTTTTATTTTTTCTGTGTTTATATAAAGTACAATATAATCACTTTTTACCTAAGGAAGATAATGGTAGTCATATTGATTTACAAATTACTTCTAAAAATTCATCATATTATGAATATTTTCTCATGAGATTAAAGTTAAGCTTTGAGAATAATAAAGTTGGCTGTTATATTATTTCACTCTGTAGAGTGTACTTTTCCTTCTTTTAGTTGGTCAAAACTTGCTCTAAAAAGCATGTTTCTTTTCCTATTAAGAAAAGAATAATAAAGTTATACATTATAACCACATGATTTTAAGACTATTATAAGTTGTTCTAATTATGCTTTGGGTTTGCTTTAATTCTGCTTTTAGACACCAACTCAAATTCACATTAAATTTAACCAGAAAATAAATAAAAATATGGTGTAGGTGTGTTTTTGGTTTTATCTCCCTTTCCCCTGGATTAAAAAACAATCACAAAAAGAATGGTGATCAACCTCGCCAGTGAGCACATAATATATAAATGTGTGACTGTGATGTTAACATCGTAATTAAGAACAAAAACACCAGAGAAAATTTTTTATTATTAAAACTAAGTTACTATTGGGCAGGGGAGTTAGCTCAGTGGTTCTGGCGCCTGTCTCGCAAGCGCAAGGACCCGGGTTTGATTCCCCGGTAACCACATAACAATACTGGGTGTGGAGACCCACACCCAGCAGCAACCAGTACCACATACCACAGTGTCGGGCGTGGTGGCTCACGCCTGTAATCCCAACACTCGGGAGGCAGAGGCAGGAGGATTGTGATGTGAGTTTGAGGCTGAGCTCAGGGCCAGCCTGAACCACAAAGCGAGACCCTGTCTCAAAAAACCTAAAAAAAAAAAAAACTAAGTTACTATTAACCAACTAAATTATCATAGATTAAAAGTTTATGATAAGCTCTAAGGCAGCCAATAAGAAATAAAATGATTTTATGTATATGGGGGGGGTGGTAGGGTGGGTAGGGCTATGGGAAAAAATGAGAATTAAGTTGTGTCTTATACTGGTACAAATCCCCATTATGGAGTGCAATCATGATGTGTATATTTAATGTACCAATAAAGATAAAAAATAAAAAAGAAATAAAATGATTGAAAACACACTGTAAGTGATCAAAGGAATTAAAGTAGTGCACTAGAAAATACCTGTTAACTCCAGTCAGTAACAGAGGATTGTGGGAAACAGACATAATGGAAGGAAAATTAAGAAGAAAGGGAAAATATAAATCCTTCCTCAACCATAATTACATTACCTATAAATGGATTAAATTTATATGCAAAAGGAGAGATTGTAGAACTGGGGAGAAAAAATAGAAAGACAAGGAAAGAAAGAAATGAAGGAAGAAAGAAAGGAAAGAAGACGTACGTCAATGCCTCCAATTCTGCCTATTCTTAATCACAAATGGATTGAAAGTCAAAGAATAGATAATGGTATAGAAAGAAGCAGAAAAAGATTTTGATTACAAGTAGTAACTGAAATAAAGTGACTACATTAATAGCAAACAAAGCCAATTTTAAGCAAGAGATATTGCAAAGATAAAAGACACTTGAAATGATAGAAGTCAATCCTTGAGGAAGATGTAACAATTATGCCCAGAGAGGACTTACCATCACAACTCCCATGAGCATTAAGCCAAAGATCACTGAAAGGAAGAATAAATAAGTCAACCATAATAGAAACCTGAATAAACTACTTTAAATTAGGAATGCAGCAGTAAGCTTGAGTAACACTGAAAATAAGAACAGATGTATTGGATAGTGCCATAAGATATCAGACCAAACAAGTGTCTCCAGGGTGTCTCTCAGAACAGCAGAGCATTCTTTCTTCTCCAGCAGGCATGGGACATATTCCAGGATAAGTCCTGTGCTGGACTAGAGATCAAATCTGAGTAAACATAAAAGCATGTTATTAACCATAGTGGGATTAAATTAGGAATCAATAATAGAGGGAAACTGAAGAAATTGCCAAATATAATGAAAATTAAATTGAATCCTTCACTTAGAAAAAGTGGTACAGGGGCTGAGGATTTAGTTCAGTGGTTTCGTCATCTGCCTGGCAATCACAAGGTTCCGAGTTCGATTCCCGGTAATCACATACTATAGTCCTGTGCATCGTGACTCACGCCTACAGTTGCACTCCAGAGGCAGAGGCAGGAGGCTTGCCAAGGGTTTGAGGCTGGCCTGCGTTACCTAGTGAGTTCAGGGCCAGTCTAAACTACATAGCAAGATCTTGCCTTAAAAAAAAAGAACAAAGTGAACTCCAAATTTCATTGCAAAAGCACAGTGAACACAGAAGAGCCAAAGTAATCTTGAAAAATTAGGAAAAAATGTTGATATACTCACTACTGCTAATTTCAAAGCCTATTCCAGAGCTACACCAATCCAAAGTGTGGTGCAGGCAGAAAGCTAGAGAATGGAACAGAACCGAGATTCAATAAATAAATCCATTAGTCTAGGATCAAGTGATTTCAACAAAATAACAAGACCATTTGGTGGGGAAAAAATCATCCTTTATAAGGTTTTTTTTGACAACTGTGTATGCTCAAGCAAAAGGAGAAATTTAGACTCCCACATAACATTATATGTGAAAATAGGCAGATTTAAATGTAAGAGCTAAAACTATATGACACTTACAAGAAAGGATGGTATTTACTTTGTGACCTTGGGCTGGAAAACAATTGATTGGATGAGATTTTAAATAACTGAGAAACAAAGAGAAGACAGATAAATCAGATCCTGTATTAGGATTTTTCAGAAAGACAAAACCAATAGAAGACAGATAGATAGATTAGATAGGTAGGTAGATCGATCGATAGATCGATAGCTAGCTAGCTAGCTAGATAGATAGATAGATAAATGGGAGAGAGAGAAAGAGAGACAGAGAGACAGACGGTGACAGGATTTGTGAGAAGTCGCTCACACAGTTATGGAGACACTCTAAGAGAGGCACTCTGAAAGCACTAGAACTGAGGGCGCAGTAACGGGGCTCAGTCCAAGTCTGACAGCTTCAGAACTAAGGAAACTGGACTCTCAGTGTGAGGCTGTCGGCCTGAGAGTTCGAGGCCAGCTGGGGGAGAAGAGCACTGACGCAAGTACCAGGACACAAAGGCCAGAAAACACGAAGCTCTGATGTCCAAGGGCAGAGCAAGAAGAATATTCTCGCTCTAGGAGAGAGAATGTCTTTCCCTTTGTTCTTCCTTTTTTTGGTTCCATCTGGCATTTAAGCCAATTGAGTGGTGCTTGCTTACAGGGAGGGCAGATTTTCCCCAGCCCTTCTGAAATAATGCCAAGAAATAATGTTTTACCAGCTAAATGGCCTCTAATCCAGTAAAATTTACATCTTTATAAGTCATCACAGATTGTGTCAGAATTTAAAATGTTGTGTGTTCATAGATGCTATAGACAAAATAATAAGACATCCTATAAATTGGGAGAGTATACTTGCCAATCATTTATGTAGTAAAGTTCTATTGGCCAGAAAATATAAATAGCCATTGTAAATCCGTAGCAAAAAGTAAACAAACAAACAAACACAATTAAAAAGGATTTGTACACAAATTTCTCAGAAAACAACACACAAATGACCAAGTAGCATAACTGAGGCTCAGTATCATCAGGAAAATATAATTCAGAACCACAGTGAGATACCATTTTTTCCAAACACTGGGATGAGTATGGTTTTAAAAATAAAGCAAAATAGCAAGTCTTCATAAGAGTGTAGAAAAACTGCAACCCTATACACTGCTAGGGAACATGGAAAGTGCTGTGGCTGATGAAGAAAATAATCTGACACTTCAAAAAAATTAAATGCAGAATTACTATGTAACAAATATATATGGATATATATATCCATATGGATATATATATCCATGAAAACTGGAAAGTTATGCAAAACTTTGTATGTGAATATTCATAGCAGCATCGTTTATACTCACCCAAAGTAAAACAAAGTCAATGTCTATCAACAGAGGAATGGTGAAAAAGAAGTTAGCCTGGGCCAAAAAGTCAATTCTTCACCCGCAGAGAGGAATGAAATACTAATGCGTGTCAAACATGGGGGAATCCCCAAAACGTCATGCTAAGTGAAAGAACCCAGGCAGAAAAAGCCACATTTTGTATAATTAAATTTATATTAAATATTCAAAATAGGCAAACCTGTAAGTCACAAAGCAGATTAGTGGTTGGCAGGACCGGGGGTTGCGTGGGTGGTGATGGCTAACAGTGTACAGGTCTTTCTTTTGATGAGATGACACATCCTGGAATTAGTGGTGATGGTTGCAAAACTTTTGCAAATGTAATAAAAAACCACTGAACTACATACTTTCATGTGGTATATGAATTATATTCTAATTTTAAAGGAATGAGGCCTGAAAGACTTTGGAAAATATGCTAGAAGTACACAGCTGAAAAGGAGTGAAATGTAGAAGAATGTATGGAAAAATAGAAAAGGAAATGCATGAAAATACATTTTCTTAGAGAAAGAGATTAATGAATAGTGATGAAGTAAATTTTCATTTTTAGGAGACATATAACCGTGTACCCTGCATATGTTTGGTTATTGGAAACTAGCACATGAGTAGCCACTCTTCACTGAAGCCCAGCTGAGATTACCGTCTACAGTCCGTATCACTTTACAAATACCACTACCTGATGATGCCTACAATTTTTCCTTTCTAAATTCAATACATAACTAAATCGAGTAAATTCCCAATAACTTAGGAATAATGGTGAACCATTTGCTTAATCAATATATAAACTACTGCACATGTGTAAAGATGCTGCTGTATTTCTGGTCAGCTTCCCGCACATCTATAAGACTGTATAGTAACTGGAACTCAATAGATTTGTTTTATAGAAAAAGAAAAATGGCCAGAAGTTCCCTACATCCGGACATTTTTCTTTTTTTCTTTAAGTGGCAACTCCAAGCTGCTCTAATGCTGCAGGCTGGAGTCCAGGTCATTTATGGGCTCAGAAGACCCCCACAAAGGCCCAGGAAATCTTCTAGTCCACAGCCAAACCCAAGCTGCCTCTCAGTCAAAGGAACCCCCCACCCCCACCGAAAGACTACATTCGACTCAGAAGGAGAGCAGAGGAAAACGCGATATTCTCCAAGTCCTTCTGCCCTTTTCCTTGACAGACTTAAACAGGATTTAGTGAGGTTATTCTGATGATTCTGATGAGTACATAGATACTTTTCAAAGTTTAGTTCAATTTTTCAAATGAAGATGGAGGGATATTATGTTCCTTTTAAATCAACCTTTAACCTCTAGTGAAAAGCAAATGAACTCACATTCAGCGGAGGTCTTTGGAGATGAATTACATACGATTTATCATAGGAGGCATTGAAAAACTACACCCACAGGTTATTAGCCAAGTGAAATATATCAAAAATAAGTTTTACACATGCAGTATCTATGGTTTGTATGCGGTTGTTTATGAGCCTTTCCTGGTTACAGTGTTAACTGCTATGACTCGGTTCTTAGGAGCCATCTGAAGTAATCGCTGAGTTAGGTGAGTGGGAAGCCCTGGGCTCGGAGTACTGCTCGACAAAACTACCCTGTGTGGCGTACAAAGCAGCTGCCCAGACCCGTTTGTTAAGTTTTGCCCACTTGCGGGTGAATTAGCTGGGTTTTTTTTTTTTTTTTTCTTAGTCATATGGAAGCATTCTTCAACAAACATTATTAAATAAATTTTATAATATATTTAAGTTGGCTATAATTAACAAAGTTAAGCTTTCTGTATCTGAAACAAGATTGTCTTAAGATTCTTAAAATGTTTTTGGTTAAATTTGCATGATTAAAAAGCAAAAGTGCTGCATTTTAGTGCTATAGCTTTTTGTGTTTCCCATAGGTAGGCTTTTGGCTACTAAAAAATGAATTTTAAGAGTAGACTTATAAAATGTCTTTAGTAATCATGTAATTTCTGATTAAATGAACAACAATTATTTTAGTGTATGATACAATCTATACATCTGTGACTAGAAAACATCTTTACACAAGACATGCTGTGAGTACATGCTCAAAGTTAAATTTATAAAAAATAAAGTTAAGTTTACAGAGTTAAGACCACATCCATATAATATATCCAAAAGAACTATTGGTGCTTTCATACAACATGTATCCTGACCTTAACATATAAAATAATCAAAATGTTTCTTCTCTTTAGATTTGATTCTGCTATTATAACTCTACATCTATTGGCTTTGATTAAGTAAGCATTATGTTGATGTGTAAATGAAAAACAAATAAATTGAATAATAAGTGTACTTGCAGTCATTAATAATGTTTTGGAAATTTATAAGAACTCTACAGATGAAATTAATTTTTGTCAGTATGGTTACACCCTATAAAACTTGTTAAAGAGTCTAAATTTTGCTCTAAATGTAAAAACTCTACAGGGCTGTGACAGTAATTATTGCTAATGTCCTGGTATATTAAATGTATTTGTGTTCCCCAGGTATACAAGTCTTCAAAGAAGCAAAACAAGAAAACGTCTAATCATACTGGTGACTTCCAGGTTAAAGTTGTTTGTGTAGTAAAGTATTTTGGGCTCAAGCATTTGACTTTCCCTTGTGTTCCAGCTACCTGTGATAAAATCTACATGTCAACTCAACATGAGATAGCTGGACAGGTGATGTAGATACTTTTTCAGGCTTATGTTTGTGTGACATTATGTAACTCTGCAATAAAAGTTAGAGGTACCTAAATACTACACAGTTCAGACAGTGTCACTGTAATGATTGGAGATTAGACATTAGTAACCTCTATAGAGCATCTATAAACAAATACATTGTACTTAAAGTGCAGCCTATTAAAAGACAAAACAAAAGAGGAATTTAATTATGACATTTAATACTTTTAACTGATAAAAGTAACTGATTAAATAGTTGTTTTTATGCTAAAATGGGAATTTAAATCTATTTTTAGACATAAAATCTTCACGGTTGTAATATATTAAGGCCATCATGATTGACATGCTAAAATGCCATATTGCCCTTGATCTCAAATTTTCCAGTGAAACTTTATAATTGTTAGTGATTAACATTCTGTGGGAATTTGCTTTATAAAGCAATGATAATTGCTTAAAAAAATCATGATGTGTATATGTAATGTACCAATAAAGTTTTCACTTTAAAAAATGAGTTTTATGGCCATATTTTATATTTCAAAATGCTCGATATCCAGATAAGATCATGATAGCTAAACATACTGCTCTCACTTCAATATTGATATAGCTCATCTCCTAAGTGTTCAGCATCTGAAGATAGAGACCAAAGTTTAAAAAGCTAACTGAACTAAGAGAAGAGCAAATATTCTGACCCTGGCCATCCGAGGTCAACAAGGAACCAGAATACTGAGGAACTTTTAAAAATATCCTGTGCCTGTGACGAGTGTCCCAACACCTGAGCAGGGAGTCTGATTGACTCAGAGGTCAGGAGTCGACCAAGGTACGTTGTACTAAAAGGAGAGCCACCAAAGAGGGAAATTTGTAGCGTGCTTCCAGGGGAAACCATATGGTCAAGCAAGACTGTTAACTCATCATGGAAGATAACATTAATAGAAGAGCTAAAAGGCTCTGTACATGGCCCCAAAAGCAACTTCTGAAGACCTTTAACTCACCTTGATATCCACAGGGAGAAGTTAATTTTGAGTCTAGCGTTAAGCTGGTCTCAAACACCCAGAAGAAAAGTATAACCTAAAAGATGTACAAAAATAAAGGTAATACAGGCTTGATACAAGAAGGAGGTTCTGACCACTATATGGGCCCTGCTGACCATCTCCAGCTACATCTATAGCTCATCATTACTGTGGTTCAGTGTAGCCATTGCTATTATGGTTCACTATTCTAGCAGAAGCTGTCAAAGCTCTGCAGGAATCTGTAAATTCCACTGCTAAAATTGTCTTTTTGTACCACAGAGTTCTCAGTCCTCTTATGGCTAAAACTGGAGGAACCTGTGCACTAGTAAATGAAAATTACTGTCTTTAGATAAATACATTAGGTAAAGGAAGACCTTAAATTAGCTTCTAAAAACTATTAGATTTATAGATCACATCCATGAGCAGGCAGGTCTAAGATCTAGCAAGTTATAATCCCTACTCCAATTTCATAAGAACAGTAATCCAGAAGATTTGGCTCATGCCTTTCTCATCCTAATCTATTTTTCACTCTGGCTCTTATATTTGGCTGTGAATTAAAATTTATTTCAAACTGCAAATGAGTCCATGGAGAGGAAACCAATGATGAATGTGGGGGGGTCTCGTTTTACTGGAGTCCACCAGACTGACTCTCTGAAGAGAGTCCAAAACTACTGAAATACAACACGATTTCTATCAAAACCCCTTTAGATGCGCTTTCTAGGGAAATCCCAGAATGCTGTCTCCTCTCTGTTGACTTTTCTCAGCTCAACGCCTTCTCTCATGACAACTAGAGACACTTCTTCAAAGGGAGGAAATGTAGGAAACAGTTTATTTAGTTACCTTATAACTAGGGCATCTAGCTAGGGGAAAGGACTTGAGATAGAGGTGAGTGACCAGACATACTGGTAAAACTAAAATTAGAACAAATTGGGAACCAGGACTCTGGACCAAAAATGTACTTCCTGTGCCAACATGAAATGCAGCCCTCTCCCTGCTAAAGGAGTGCAGCCCTCTCCCTCCTAAGCTCCTGCATTCTGAGGAACTTAAATTGCAAAATAATCACACCTTTTTCTCTAAAATTTCTGTTTCCTTTAAACACTTCATGTTGAAGGACTGGCTGGGTCAGAAGCCTGAGTTCCAAATGTCACCTGACATCTGAGCAGCTTCTGTGCTCATCCAATTAGCTCTGGATGGAGATGACATGTAGCCGCCACTCCTGGAAACCCAGGAGTTACTCTTCTTATCTCTAATAAAATCTTCCTGGGCTGGGGATTTAGCTCAATGGTTCCAGCGCCTGTCTTGCAAGTGCAAGGACCTGGTTCGATCCCGGTTAACCACACACAATACTGGGCGTGGAGACTCACCCCAACAGCAACCAGTACCACATACCATAGTGCTGGGCGTGGTGGCTCACGCCTGTAATCCCAGCACTCGGGAGGCAGAGGCAGGAGGATTGCTGTGATGTGAGTTTGAGGCTGAGCTCAGGGCCAGCCAGAACCACAAAGTGAGACCCTGTCTCAAAATAAATAAATAAATAAATAAAAATAAAAAATAAAATAAAATCTTCCTGATCTCCAAAATGCAATGCATTCAAATATATTTTTTAAAGAAAAATGTAATGTGAAATACTTACAAAGGAAAAATAAGGAAATTTTAGCAAAGGAAAACATAGTTAAACATGTAAATGCACAGTGGTTACAATACTACAAGACACAAATTGATCACCAGACGCTTACTTGACACTAGTTAAAAGAACTGAAAAGATCAAAAGTCACTTTTTAAAAGACATAAAGGAAAATGAAATAATGATATTGGTGACAGAATAAAAGTTAGGGCTGGGGAAACATTAACAAACCAAATTTATTTATTTATAATAAGAAAAAGGAGGAAATACGAAATAAGAAAGACCAGATTCTATTCTGTCAAAATGATGAAAAAGACTATTATATAGTTGTATTAACTTATTACTTGTTTCTTAGTTAAATATTTGCTTGGTTTGACACTTGTCTCCTTATTCTGAGAACAATACATTAATATGTTGTTATGCGACATTTTAACTTTCCATATGTGGGCAGAATTGTAAGACCCAATTTTGAATACTTATCTAAATTTGTCACCATTTTTCTTTCATTATATTTTGCTTGTCCTTTTTATTTATTTATTTTAATTTTTTTAAAAACAGGGTCACTAGTTTTAGTTCAGGTTGGTCCTGAGCTTGCTGTGTAGCGCAGGCTAGCCTGGAACTCATGGCAATCCCCTTGCCTGTCTCCTGAGTGCTGAAATTACAGAGGTGAGCCACCATGCCTGGCCTTGTTTGTCATTTTAAAAATTCACAGTAATTGTGTGTCTCTGTGAGCATTGTCTGTTGTTTGTTTCTGCCGTAAACATAATAGGAGCAATAAAGAATATGGTGGATTGATATCTCAAACATTAAAGTGACATTGCCATTAGCAATATGTTTTCCAAATTTTACGGAGTAATCTTATTCAACTTAAGTCATAAAGATCCTTGGAAATAACATACAATTGGCTTTCCATGTCCATGGGCTTCATAGCTGTAAATTCAACTAAATGTGAATGGGGAAATTTGCATCTGTCTGTATTAAACATACATAGATTATTTTTCTAGTCATTATTTGCAAAGGAAAGAGAATAGTGACTACTGGCATAAAATTTATATGATGTAGGTTTTTGCAAACAATCTACAGATGATTTAAAGTAAATAGGAGGATGTACATAAGAGTTATAGACAAATCATGTACCATTTCATGTAGGCGATTTGAGCAGCCATACATTTTGGTCTCCAGGGACTGATCACCAAACCAATCACCCATGGTTATGAGGGCACAAAACTATATAAAAATTTTTCCAAAGTGTTTCATCTATGCATTAAATAATTGTATTAAGATTCAAATATTTCCAAGTTGTCTTTGCACTTTGTCATTACACAATAGAGTGTTCCAAAGCCGTGTGGGCCGCAAGACAATGCCCCATTGTGTGAGGTTGCCTCACTCACTGCTCCACATCAAACATCTCTGCCTCCTGCCAAGTAAATACAAGCAGCAATAAATCTAAAGATGTGGTTTGTCTATGTTTGTCTGTTTCTTGAGAGGATCAGATCAATGAAATCTGACTCTGGAGTCATAGTTTCAAGAATAAATTGATTTGGAACATGTTAAGGACTACTAGGGTCTCAAATTAAAACCTCATTAATTTAGGACAAAATGACATAAATACAGGATTTTAAGATGAGTGCTGCACTATATTAAGGAGGAAGAGCTGAAGAATTACAGTTGCTTACCAATATTAGCTTAATTATAATTTATAGTAAAGAGTCCTGACACTAGCAGCTTATAAATCCTTCCGATGACAACTCTTTTAATATAAACAACGGGAATCCCAAAGGGCTGTATCTCTCGCTGAATTAAATAGTCTAAGATGTAAAATTGACCATGGACAAAGAGATCTTATGCAGGAGCGTTTAGTTCTTCTCATACTATTGCTTTTTTCCTCAAAGTTATATGAAATAGGAATAAAACCTGTAGCCTACACCAGAAATACAATTTAGCATATTTTGAGAAAGAGTAAGTTTCCTTGTAGTTTGAAAAAAAACAGTATTACTAATTCTGTTATTAATACTGACAAAAATTTAACAAAATTAAAATGATTAAATAATTTATTGACTTATCCTAAAATCTATTATTCCAAATAAGCAACATAAATACCAGAAGGACATATAGCTAATTGACTTAACTGAAACTGTGACACAACACTAAGAGTAAGACAATCCAAATACCACAACAAAACGCTGTTTGGTTCCTTATAGGGATTAAGGCTGAATAAAACAGTTTGCTTATAAAGTTTTTAGAGAGAGAGAAATATTCTCAATCTGAATTTTAACAATGCACACGTGATTATATGCATTTGGGAAAATCAAAGAACTATACCTCTACAAAAAGTGAGATTTTAAATTTAAATTTAAACCTTCTTACAATGGGAAGACTGGGCTCATATGTCCTTATTTATTAAATTCTACTAAGGTATAATTAATATCAACATTATGAAAATTCTTATAGAGAGTCTAAAGTGAAACTATTCTCTGTTAATTAGAATAAGCTAGTTCATAATAAGCTCAGAACTCTCAGTAAAATATGGCACATATTGTTATACATAACATACATACATATATAAAATTTTTACTGAATATAAATATTATTTATACTCTTACTGATAATACATACCTATATTATACTATGGAATAACAAAGCATACACATTTATATAAATCCCAATATAAGATACAATACTATCATCATTATTTACCATATACTACATTAATGCAATATAATAGTTTTATACTTTCATTCATGTTCAGATTTTCCTATCCAAAATGTTTGGGACAAGCACTGTCCTGCATTTTGAATTTTTGGAAATGTTGAATATACATAATAAGATCTTGAGAAGAGAGTCAAGTCTAACAATGAAATTCATAAACTACATATACATACCTGTAACCTAACACTCTACTAATTAGGAAAACATTTTGTAACATTCATGTACATTGAGGAAAAACAAACACTTTCAATTTTCTCATCCTTTGAAATCTGTAGAACTGTCTTTAAAACTTAACATATGTCATATTTGTAAATGTTTCATAGATGTCCACTGACTAAGATAAAGTCACACCAGAGGACGAGAAATTGTCAGAGAAGCAGAATGGCACATATTGGGAACTAGGGGAGCTGACTACCCTGGGGGCAAGTACTTTAACCAGTGAGAGATGGGCATGGAAGGGGAGAGTGCTGAGAGCTACAGGGCTGGCCTTTCCACCCTGTATCAAAGCGCTAGATTCTGCAAAGACTTTTTGGAGATGTCTGATTTTCCAAGCGATCAGATAGCTCTTTACGTCTGCAGCTCAGCATTTTACCAGAGACTTGACTCGTTCTTCTGTTCCCCAGGTCCTTCTGGCTCCCTCTGGAATGGTGTCTTCTAATAAAACAACAGTTTTTTGTTTTTGTTTTTATTTTGGTTTTTTTGAGACAGGGTCTTGATTTATAGCTTAGGCTGGCTGTGAGCTCACTTTGTAGCCCAGGCGAGCCTGGAACTCACAGCAATCCTCTTGCCTCTGCCTGCTGAGTGCTGGGATTATAGTTGTGTGCCACCATGCCCAGCCAAACATCTGTTCTTTAGTAGCCAGGGATGTAACTCAGTGGTGCCTCTCCTGCCCAGCAAGTGCAAGGTTCAGAGTTTGACCCCAGATACCACAGATTAAAAAAAAAAAAAAAAGCAAAACAAAACATTTGTTCTTTAGACAACCCCCTGGCCTTTAATTTAAGAAATGCAAGTGGCTGGGGATTTAGCTCAGTGGTTCCATCACCTGTCTTGCAAGCACAAGGACCTGGGTTCGATCCCCGGTAACCACATACAATACTGGGCATGGAGACCCACACCCAGCAGCAATCAGTACCACATACCACAGTGCCGGGCGTGGTGGCTCACGCCTGTACTCCCAGCATTCTGGAGGCCGAGGCAGGAGGGATTGCTGTGATTTGAGTCTGAGGCTGAGCTCAGGGCCAGCCTGAACTACAAAAGGGAGACCCTGTCTCAAAAAACCTAAAAAAAAAAAAAAAAGAATAAATAGGATTGGTGTAGACAAGTAGCACACTGTAACTGATTGATGAGATTTGCAAAATCACTCTGGTAAGAACAGAATTTGAACTGAATTTAGAAGGAGATGGTTGATGTCGAGATTAGAAAACAAGAACAAAGAGAAGTTAAGGAAGAGAAAAATGGCATGGACAAAGATAGGAGCCATAATATACATGATTTTATTATTAAAAGAAATGGTTCTGCATGTTCAAGAAGCTAGATGCATGTTTGAGAGTATCATTCCTGGCACTAAAGAACAAGTTGTTCAGTATCTGAAAATTTTTAAGCCCGAAAGAACAACTAGAGGAAAAGGGTCCATACGGAGGGAAAGAATCCTTGTTAGTAAATGTGGAGATGGAGGAGGTCTCAGGAATTCAGTCCACATGTTCCCACTTGTCCCCTTTGCGATGCCCGAGCGCCATTGCCTGTCTATCCTAATGCCATGTTTATCAGGCGCAGTGGCCGACGCTGCAGACCCACCCTGTGCTCCTGTTCAGTTTGTCACACCGTCAGCAGCCCTAGCCCGGTTCTGTCTGAAGACAGAGTGTCTGTCCAAGCACTCCCAGTCATGCTGGTGAACAGAATACAGATTAGGAAATAGTGTAATTCATTCCTCATCGGCCAACACCAATCACTTATTAAAGACTTATCCTAGTGAGCCTGGGAAATATAATCCTTCCCCTTGGCAAGGAGAAGAAAATATTGATGAAGGATGCATAGTTTGAATCAGAAAGCACTGTGAACCATGTCCCTGTCCTAAACTCCTCACTCAGCTGAAATTCAAAAGAGCAGAAATGCTACCAGATGCTGCAAGACTTCATTTTTTATAGCAATTTTGGGTTCACAGCAAAATTAAGAACATAGAGATTCTTTATACATTTTCCTCCCCTACACATGCAGATCTTTTCTCGTTATCCACATCTCTGACTAGATTGGTTCTGGTTCTAACTGATAAACCTTTATTCTCTGCATTATTACCCAGAGTCTGTGGTTTACCTCCTTAAGGTCCACTGTTGGTGTTATATATTCCTGTGTTTTATTTCATAGATTGGTTTTCACTCTCTACATAATGTTAAGGAAGGAAATTATACCAAAAGACTTATAAGATTAAGTTTAAAAAAAAAATACTCAGTAGGGCTTGTTTCTGAAAACTACATCTTTGTTCTTAGCCATTGACAAATTGTGACAAACATTGTCTACTAATATATTTTCTTTCCATCCTCCATTAATAAAAGTCCTTGTAGGAACTAGGGAAATTTACTCCTGCTACAGGCATACTCTCTGGTCCCTTCTGAATATACATGAGACCCTGTGAACAATTATGTGTTAGTGGGTTAAAATTAGAAATGATGTATAAAAATTTTGAGTAATCTCATGGTGGTGTGTCTCTGTCCAGCAGACTGGCTTTGTGCCATAAATAATGCCTAAATGTTAAATGCTGTCTCACCTTTAGTCAAAATTCATTATCTTTATGGACTACTTCAAATTTTGGAATTTCAGTACAGGTTCACTGGTATTCTGATGGGATAGCCTCAGAGAACACTGCCATTATTTTAGGATACTTCCTGTTCTTTTCCACCACTGAACCTTTCGGGCTCCTAATAACTTGCCTGCTGGCAGTCTCAAAAGAATCTGAGATTCTAAATCCATTTTCAGGACACATTAAGCACCAAACTCAAAGTTCCCTTTTCTCCTGCTTAGTTTACACAATCATCCCATTTTGCTCTTTTCACTCACGTGTAGGTCTGTTACATCTGCCTAAAGGGAGCCATCTGCCAGAATTCGACTGAGGTAGCTGTGATTTACCGAAGCACCTCCAATCAAAGTAGATCCAGCTTCTTCGTGGAACTGGAAAGCCATTCTCCCAAGAAGATGGTGCCCTGGATTAGATGTTCACTGGGTTCTGCCACTCAATAAGGGGTAAAGGCCTGGTGACTGAAAAATAGTGCTTCTGCTTATCTAATAGTTAGGGTCAGAGAATATCTGCGATCATAATCGACTTCATTTTTATTCTTTTTGTAAAATATAATCCCCATGTTACTTAGCTGTCTGTTTCAAAGTGCTAATGAAAACATGCCCTTGGCTGGCATTGTTTCATAAAAGGCCTATTGTTCATGTGACAGAAAGCTTTGTTCTGAATTACTAACAGTGTTTATCTGTCATAAATGTGGTCACAGCCTCAGAGTTGTTTGAAGCATCTTTGTGTGCCTCGCCAACCGCTCCTTCCTCCCTTCCCTCTGAACTCTACAGAGACTGTCAAATCACTAGACTGTACCACAATCTACATCCTTTTTATCTGGGTCCTGAGCTTCCAGCGGTGAGTGCTCCTCCCTCCTCTGCCCCATTTCCAGTTGGCCGCCAGGTCTTCAGGTATCAGGTACTGAGTGCCAGGTCTTCAGATATCAGGTACTGAGTGGTGGAGCATGATGGACAGGTCAATGGACAGACAGGTAAACGACTGGAGAAAAAGTCAAGCATTAAAGTCTGGCTTACAATTTTCCTTTAAATGAAAGTAAATAAAACCTGACATGATGGTATACACCTATAACCCCAGTACCCTGGAACAATGAAGCAGGAGGAAAGAAAGTTCCATTCCAACCTGAGGAATTTAGCAAGACACTGTCTCAAAGCAGAAGATTAAGAAAAGGGGCTGGAGATGTGGCTCAGTACAAAGGCCTCAATATCACAATAGAATGAAATAAATGTAGTTGTTAAAGTACACATAACCTAAAATTCCTTACCTTACTATCAATACCAAGATGTTCGCTAGATCATAATTTGACAAGAACTAAGTTTTGAGGTTCACCCAAAAATGTTGATAAAGACACCCCTCAAGTAAGTATACTAAATAGAGGCTGGATCACATCAATCTATTCTCCCCCTGGTAACAGAAGCTGGGGTGAGAAAAAAAATGCTGAGTAGGGCCAGAGATTTAGCTTAGTGGTTCTGGCGCCTACCTTGCAAGCACAAGGTCCACAGTTCAATCCCCAATAAGCACACACAACAATACTGGGCGTGGTAACTCACGTCCACTAGCAATCAATACCACAATCACCGTGCTGGGCGTGGTGGCTCACACCTGTAATCCCAGCATCAGGAGGCAGAGGCAGGAGAACTGCTTGAGTTTGAGGCCAGCATGGGCTACACAGTGAGCTCCAGGCCAGTGTGAACTACAAAGCTAGACCTTGTCTCAAAATAAATAAATAAATAAATCAAAAACAAAAAACAAAAACTACTGGGGAAAAACTTTCTGGAAAACATCTCCCAGTGGTGTTTTGGAGTGAAGAGGATTCTTGCTGTGAGTACTATCACCGAAGCCCCCAAAACACCTCAGTGGGGTGCAGTTTGTGTTTTCAATAGTCAATAGATCAAAACACTGAGTAGCAGTGGGGTCTGCTGTTTTTAAGTAGAAAAAGTCTGCTCAAAAAAATGGAAGAACACATCTGGGAACATCTGTCTGTGAAGCTGCCTGAAAAATCACCCTGTAGCAGCAATAAGAGAAACATCTGTGCAGTTTGCAGCCAACCAGCCAGAGGAAGGCGCTGCAGGAAACGGGGCTCATGGTCACGACAGCCAGGTGGAGACAGGCACCCACTGAGCGACAAGCCTCCTCAGATCCCATTTTTAACCACATGTGATCAATAAGGACAGTTTCCTCTTCAAAAGCATTTGCATTCACAGCACCTGCTCCAGGCACAACAGGGCAAAAGCAGAACACAGTATGTCAAGAGATTTCCAGATGCAAGGAAAATAAAACTCTATGGTGTGTGTGTGCACTGTGAAGTTCTAAAAAGTAATCTAAAAATCAGTAGTTAGAGGCCTCACGCACATGCATTTTAACTCTGAATAACTTAATTATGATTTTGTTAGTTCATAGGTAGATGAGTTTTTAATCAGAATTAGGTTGAAAATACTATTTTTCATCAAAACTAGCACAAGTTAAGGATCATGGTTCTATTACTCTAGTTACTAAGTGGAATATGTGCACCAGAATCTTCAGTGGCATGCCCTTTTAGAAACTTCGATAAACTATTTCCCACATTCTTAATGTGGAAGCTCTATCACTTGGTAAATTAAACTAACTCTGCCATTGAAGTAAAAGGGAAATTTATAATCTTTGTTTTCATCTATAATTTTAAAATACTGTGTCACTGTGAAACTAGATTACACATACATTCAATGTTTTTGTGATCTACAAAATTTAGCATAAAAACATGGTGCTTCCAATATTGGTCTTAATAAACAAGCTGGCTTTTCACATTAAGCTGGAGTTGCCTACTGCTTTCATTGTGTCTGGGAGCGGTATTTATGCTCTCAAGTGCAACACAGAAGAAACTGCGTAGATATGACAAACCAAAACTGTGATGTTGAGAAAGATATCAGGTATTGTTTTTTAAAAGCAATCACCTTAGCTTTCTCCACTGAATGATTTCTCTAAAATAAAATCATTGAATTTTTTTTTCCAAGTCTGTGTTGCAAGAATTTAAAAAGAGCAACAATAACAGCTAAAAAGATGACACTATCAAGGGACTCCTCAAACCGACTATTGTGCGCTTGTGATTCAGAAATTAATTTTATACCTTAGTTCATCTGATTCTTCCCTATACTCCATATTACAGTTTTATTGATTTGACTTTGCAGATGACAAAACTGAAGCTGTGAAGTACTTGTTCCCTAGGGTTTGGATATGTCCTCGGCCTTGAACACTACCATGAGATGCTGGAAAGCCTTGGATCCTGATTAGAAGTCTTTAGCCAAATTGGGGTATACAGTTGAGAGGGATATAAGGGCCGTAATTCCTCTTTCTCCTTTGCTTTCCAACCTCCAAGAGATGAGAAATTTGTTCCACTACTTGTTCTCATCATGACAGGTCCAAAAGCCAAAGTAGCTGCTGACCATATGCTGACACTCTGAAACCATACACCAGATAACTACTTCCTACCTGTAAATTCCTATATATAAATGAGTTATTTAAGGCGTTTAAATTAGTTTTGGACCAGTCTCATGAAGTGTGTCTTATTTTGTCTAGGGCAGTGCAGAGAATCCTATGAGACCAAGTGAAGTAGTAGTTGTTGGAGACAATATTTCTGCTGTGTGTTTTAAATTATATATCAGGTAGAGGCCAGGCATGATGGTTCATGTCTATCATCTCAGCGTTAGGTAGGTAGAGGCAGAAGTATTGCTATAAGTTCAAGGATAGCGTGGGCTGCACAGTGAGTTCTAGGCCAGCCTGAACTACAGGGCAAGACCTTGTCTCCAAAAAAAAAAAAAAGCGTATCAAGTGAGGTAGTCAAGGAAAGCCTGTGCAGGCAGAAGAGACAGAGGCGGAAATGCTAGAACCTTCCACTGAAAGCAGGTCAGATCCAGGCCCTTTGTAGGTGAGTTCTTGCTCGCCAGCTTAACCAGAAACTGAAGACAGTTGAAATCATCTCCATATAGTTGTTTGCCAAACTTCAGTGTCACTCTTTCAGTTTTCCAATGAAGATAGACTTTTTAATGGTTCTCGGGTACAAAACCAACCACCAAGTCAGTCCTTCATTTTATTTGCTTCTATGAATTCACAATATCACTGGTTTTTTTGTTTGTTTGGTTGGTTGGTTTTTTGTTTTTTTGAGATAGGGTCTCATTTTGTAGTTCAGGCTGGCCCTGAGCTCAGCCTCCAACTCACATCATAGCAATCCTCCTGCCGAGTGCTGGGATTACAGGCGTGAGCCACCACACCCGGCACTGTGGTATGTGGTAATGATTGCTGCTGGGGTGAATCTCCACGTCCAGTACTGTATATGGTTACCGGAGATCGAACCCAGGCCCTTGTGCTTGCAAGACAGGCACCGTAACCAATGAGCTATATCCCCGGCCCACAATATCACTGTTTTCATTACATCTACTTCAAACTTTTGTAATCTCTCCACTTTCTCTCATATTTATTGGCATCAAATACTTTAGATTATTTTCCCACACATTTAAAAAAAAAATTCTCATATATTATGTCCCTTGCCTTTTTTTTAAATCTAAGGCATGATTAGGTTATGCCTCAATTATTACAACCTTCTAGAGACTGTTTATACTTCCTAAATCTTCAGGATTGTCTCTTGCCTTCCTGCCAGACTTGTTCTACCAGCCCGCACAGTCCCAAGCCATTCCCTCATTCACATCCCCTCATTCAGTGGTGGCCTGCAATTTAAACGGAGACTTTTGCAACAAAGCGTTATTCCCTTGCAGGCTGCTCAGAATGGCCTTTTTGCCACTTGGCTTCTGACTGGCTGAGTAAAAATTGACAAGAATATGGAATGACCAAAACTCATATACTTCCGGTAGAACTTAGGGATGATATGGACAGGGTCTGACATTATGAGCAAAAATAAATCTTCCTCTTTTTTAATTTGTTCTCCCGGGCACTATGTCACAACAATGGAAAGCTAACACGCTTCCAGCACAAGAAAATAAATGAATAAGTGAATGTCAAAATAATCTGCTAAGTGAAAGAAATCTTACCCATGAGGGGATTTACATATGTCAAGTCCTGGGAAAGACACTAATTTGTGGCTGAACATTTTCAGAACATTGGTTAGTCTGAGGAAGCAACTAAAACATGAGAAACCAGTGACATTTCAGTGTGACGCTAATGCTCTGTATCATAATGCGAGTCTGTTTTGTCTTATTTGTTGTTATTAGCATATGTTTCCAGTACAGGTTTACTTTATAATTGTATACACAATTGATAGACTCATTGAAAGACAGGTAAGGTGCCTGTATTTAGTACCTGTAACTTCTATCTTGAAAAATAACTAAGCAAATATTGAACCCATTTATTGATATGATCAATGAAATATTAAATGTACTAAAATTGTTCGAGGTAAAACTTAGGTAGTAGAATATAAATATTTACTATGGGATTTTTCCATTTTTTCTGAAAAGTTTGACTAGTACTATAATAAAATGTTGGAGGTGAGTGATTTCCATGTTACTCTGCTCTAGCCAATGTAGTCTACTTTTCTAAACATTTTCATTCTTTTTAAAATGTTTCCTTTTGTTTTACTTAGTACATGTCCTTGTTTTTACTTTTAACTTACAAACAATCCTCTCATTTTCTTTCTACCTTCAACCCCACTTTATCCGAGCTGTAGGGTAAACTCTTCCAAAACATCTTGGATGACTAGTTTCATCTAAACTAGTATCTGTCTCTTAAAGCTTAATTAATTCAATGCCTCCCATTTGTACTTGTATATATTTTAACAATAGGCATTCTAGGACAGTGAGTTAGTACTTAGGTGAGGCTTGAAGAAAAAGCACAAACTTTTATCATCACTGCATGATTTACCACAGAGGCTTTGGCTTTAATTTCTTAAAAGTAGCACCAGAGAACTATAATTTGCTTTGAATGACTATTGTAAGGAACACAGATGTTCATTTCTGTTAATATCTGGTGCCTGACCCAGAGCTCAATCAATGTTAATAATTAGTATCTTTGTAGTATTTAACCAGTTAGTGACTTACTCTGCAGCTTAAAAACTGCTCCTTTGCAGAGGCTGACATGGTCTGACTGCATGTAAAAATGTATGCTATTGTAAAAGTGGTCATCAAGGAAATATTTCTTTAATGCATGAGAAAAATAGAAAAAAACATCTGTGCTTTTTACCAGTGCACTGTACTATCTTTGTTTAGCCCTCTTTGCCAGAAACATAGCTCTAGCCAAATAATCTCTTCTAGACAACACATAATAAAATTGCTTACAAATAGAAGACTATGATTTTACACTTAGAACATGCTCTCCAGCTGTTGTCTGAGAAGTGTACCTCTGTTTTGATGACTTTGGCCACTATAGAAAGAAACACTTGCTATACACTGTTAACTTTGCAGTGATCCTTATATACTGGGGTCCAGTTAGCTACCATTCATCTTCCAGAGTTGGGAGCTCTGCAGTTCTGAGGACACTGAAATTTAAAGGTCTGTAATACAGAACAGAATTGAAAAAAAATGAGTTTTATGTTTCTTTAGAAAAATATTAAAAGATTGCATCAGAAGCTGAGGAAAATCAAATATCCTACCAGCTCACGGTAGATCTAAGCCCCTTAATCAGCACAGCATTGATGATAATGCAGTGATTATTCTGGGGTACAGAAGGAGAGAAAGTATACGATAAATTGAATGAGAAAATTAGCAAGTTATACAGACAGTTGGAGGCTCTACCTCACCAGACGAGCAGAAGAACCCTCTATAAAGTACAAATGAACTGAGCATAAATCCCTTTGGCATATCTATCAGGTTGCTGAATTTTGGTGTCAAATACACACATTTTTTTTTTCAGAACCATAGAGCACTATTGTCTGGACAACCTCCACCATCATAACAAGAATATAAAGCTCAGGCACATATGGCCTTACACTGTTAATGTAGCTACTCTGCACTTTTCAATACCCAGGAGGTTTAAAAGGGCTTTGACATCTATAACTTATGTGGAAGGCTGGACTAGAACCCAGCTCTAAGGAAAGTGGGGTGTCTCTGTTCTGCATTTTAGCCACTGCTAGATTCTTTCCACCTAGATGTTCTCTCAGAGAGAAGGTTCTCAGCCCCCAAAGGACTCATGAGACAGGGGACAGAGGGACAAACACAGCCCTGGAGGAGCCTAAGGTGAAGCCGTGTTCGGTGCAGCACAATGACATGCTCCAGCACTACCTGGGGATACACATGTGCACAATATTCACAGCTAAGTTCCTGTCACTGCAGAATGGATCAACGACCCCCTTGAAGAAGGCTGCTTCGCGGCTGTTGACAGCCCCCACATCTGACAGCATTGTTTGTCCAAGTGTGGTTTCAGACTCATCTCCATCTTTGCTCCATCTTTGTCTCCTCTCACCTGTACAGATTAGAATTGCTTTCTAGGGCTGTCTGGATTTAGAATAGCTTCTCTCTTACCCTACACTGTTTACCAAACCTCCACCACAGGAGCGCTTCTGGCAATCCTGATGTTCTGCTCTGCCCATGGATGTATGCTATATGCATGCACTCACATGGACTTCAGTATCTGAGGCCCCTAAACTCACTGACATCTGCCAGTAAACAACATCAAGATGTTCCACACAAAATTTCAGACAGGACATTGGCCCATTATATTTGTTTTATATGACTGCTATAACCAATTAGCTCAACTTGGCTGACTTTCAAACAATACAAACTCATTGTCTCACAGCTCTAGGTGCCAAATGCCCAATCAATCTCTTTCAAACAAAATCACAGTGTCAGCAATTCTCACTGTTTGGCCCACATGGCGGAACAGGCTCCTGGTCTTCTCCAGTAGGTGGGTGCTGCTGGCACTTGCTGGTTTGCAGTTTCACCTCTCCAGTCTCTGCCTTTCTCTTCTCATCAACTTCTATGTGTATCTTTCTCTCTTCTGTGAAAATATCCCTTTTCCTCTCACCTCCAGGAGCATGTGTGGTTACACAGAAAAATCACAACAATAATGCAAGATGATCTCCCCAGCTCAACATCTTTAACTCAATCCCATCTGAAAAGGTAAAGTCTACAGATTTCAGGAATGTCTGTGTAACATCCTTGATGGGCTGCTGTTCAGCTCACCTCGCCTTGCAGTCAAGATTTAGAAGTGAATTCTCTGGGTGTCAGTGGATCAAATCTCTTATTGAAGGAATCATTCTTGTTATATGGACTGTACTCGGATATAGGTTGCTTACAAGGACTGAAAGAAAAAAAATCTCACCTATTCTGTAGAAAAAGAGGAGCTGATGTGCTAGATGAGGTCACTCTGGGTAACTCCTAGGCAAACAGAGAAACAAACAAGAATATCAAGGAATGGAAGACTAGCTCTTCATTAGCTAAGCAAAAGCATGAAGCTCACTTTGTCTCAGGGTGTATCAAGGTGCATCACAAGGAAAGCTATGTGAAGTATAAACAAGAAGGTCATTTTCAGATGATGCTGTGTGTAACATGACTAGGACATACATCCTGAGAGCCTGATAGTCATGAGGGTCATCTGACTTAAAGGGACAAAGAGATAAAACAATAGAGAAGTTTAGTCTCTAGACATTATCATAACTTTGGAGAATTATACTCATTTATCACACAGTTTTTCAGTTTTTCATCTCTGTCCTTTCCTTTTTGGTTTTTCAATTATTTTCTTATTTACTCTACCCATACATACTGTGGAGTAGCCAGTGTATGCCAAGCACAACATTCTGCTGTGGAGGTGTTGTACCACACAAGACAGGCAGAGCCTTCATCCTCCTCGAGCTTACACATAGTAAACAAGACTTGTTGGGCTTCGTCATTGGAAATCACAATCTATCACCTCTGCAATGTGGAATCCAGGGCAGGGATCTAATAGGCGTATTCATGAGGATGAGCATGAGTCTGAAGTATGTAAGACCTGAGACACTAGGACACACAGAGGCAGCAGAGTGAGATCAGTGCAAAGCCACGGTGCTCCTAAGCTGTATTTCAGTCACAAACTAGAACTGCTGCGCAGCCCAGGTCTTCAGAGTCCTCAGATGCCACAGAGCAGCTCTGAGCCCTTTGTGCGCTTGTTTCTGACAGAGCAGCTGTCCCCATCTGTTTCACATCTTGGGCCTTTGAACAAAGGTTCTGCAATCAGAACAATGGAGACTGAAAACTCGTGGTTGAGAGGAGCAGACCCCACCATGACCAAGAAACTTGTGCAGTGTGTTGCGCATGGGACACAATTCACGACTTACGCACAGAGCGGGGACCAGCTCAGATGAAAGATCCTCACTCGACTGACGTGGAAGCCCTGATGGTGGCTGGTGTACATGATGATAACCTGATTCTCTCTGGCGTTTCATTTCTTCCTCCTGTGACAGGAATGATAACCAGAGAGGGAATAAGGAAAGGCAAACTGTTGTTTCTCACAGTTCATGTCACCTATCAAGTGATAATTTCCTTGCTCGGGTTCTGTATATTCTCCTTTTTTGAAGCACTTTACATTTTTATGAGTTTCTGAAGAGCTGTCCAGGAGGACTGAAAACACAAGGATCATAAAAAAAAATTGCATAACTCAGGGTAAAAACACAAAGGAGGAGAACTGAGTTGAGATCTGGAAGTTTGATGAAAACCTACTCTCATCCATTATATATGTATCATTTTTATTATCTTATACGTTTTTAGAAAGATGAGATTTTACGACTCACATTTCCCAGACTGCACAGCCTCCAGATAGGATCAGGCAATAGTAACATAACTGTCGAGACGTTCTGGTGCTATTGCTGCCAAGTGTAGCTTTCAGAAATTCTTTCTAGCAGTGCTGAGCCTCCCGAGGTGGTACCTTATGTGTTGCACCTTGTACCTTTTCTCCACGGTCCCAGTTTCTTTAGGAAACTTTGGTGTCAAATGTGGCAGGTCTACCACCACAAAGATCTCATCTCTTGTCATGACTGAGCTGGCTAAGAGTTCAAGCACATGGACTAGATCCACTAAGATCATGGCTGTGCCCGGCTCCAAAGGGCCCTGCAGACAGGTGGAAGGGCTAAGAGCTGGTCCCTGTCCGGAGTCCAGACAGTTCATTCTCATTCTGAGAACAGTGCGGGCCAGACTAGGGACCCCACTCTCCCAGGCCATAGCTCTTCCTGCCCCAGGGCTTCTCAATGAGTATTTCTACCTGCCGAAGAATAATGTTCATGTAAACAGCAGTTTTATTATTTGATTCCCTGAATTCACTGATGATAACTTTTTCCCCTTTACACAAAAAATGAAAAGTATTACACAAAATTAACTAATGAAACACAGGATTATAATGGCAAATTTTTATGATATATACAATAAAAATATTACTATTACACATAATTAACTTCCATTAACTATTTGAAAGTTACATGTATATAAATTTCATATTTTTCCATAATACAGTCTCTATATTTTAGGCTATTTTGTTGAATCAAATAAATACTCTCTACAAAATTTCTCCAATCTTTCCGACTTCATTGCCTACAGTTTGGTAAACTTGCTGGGCTCCTGCACCTCACATGTCTGAAAAAAAGAGTATGAGCTCTATCCCCTGAGTCATGGACAGAGGAGAGAAGAAGGAGCAATGAAAGAGGCCAACTTTTCAAGCCCCAAATCTCAATGAAATATGGCTCCTGGACATGTGAACCCAAACCCCTTTCACAAGCATTCTCCCTGTTTATTTAAGGGAATTTCTGCCCAGTGGCTTTAGATAGAGTCAAAAGCTAATGCTGCAGCCCTGATACTAACGTCGTTAGTGCACAGGATCAAAGCACCCCCATTCCATCGCTCCACCACACCTCAGGGACCACACCTGAAGATGTCAGCCATCAGGACAGCTGGCTGGTGATAGGGAGTTGTCTAAAAGAACAATAGATCGCGTAGGTTCACTCAAGGCAAGAGCAAGAAACAACTACTGGAAAGTCTGGTAAGTCTTTGTGCACATCTGGAATTGATAGGAAGAAATGACATAGGACCATTAATTGTCTTATATGAATTCAAAAAGTCATCGTGTTGAGCACTTTATTTTTTCCTAAGAACATTTGTACTGTAAAGTATAGTATAGCTCTTTCTTGTACACAGATGTACATGATGGATGAATAGAACAAGGCCCATGGTTTCAGTGTTTTCACCCTCTAGAGCTGAATTATACTAAGATGCTGCTAATTACACAACGGTTCTTCTACATGAAAGCTCAAATCTCACAATTGGAGGTTTTAATGAGGGTATTATAACCTTGAAAACTTGAATCTTTAGCTCTTGAAAAGGTCTTCAGAGCTTAAAGGTAACTGGTGAGGTGAAAATTAAGGGGAGAAAAAGCACAATAAATTAAGGAAAGAAATAGTTCTAGAAAATAAAATAATTTCTTCTATATTTAGTTTCCTCTTCACAGGAGTTTGGTACATTTATTAGGAAATTACATTGTTTACCATCCTACCAAGATATGAATATTATATTTACTTTACACGAGACTAGTTTGTCACATGGAATGGAAATTCAGCTGAACTCAAGACACGAAAGCTCATCATTTTAATTATGCTGAAACTAATGCGTTGAAATGATTTTCTCCACAATTCATTTCATATAGTAATACTGGTTCTGCAAGTAGGGAAACTGATCAAGAACCTTGACCATAGTTAAACAGTTAATGCAGTAAAGATGAATTCAAAGAGAGAGCTTTCTGCATCTACGGTACAAGAGATTTTTACTAAATGGTTATTAGACTTTTACTAAAACCTTTTTTATTTCTATCAGATGATTCTTGCTTAAATATAGGTTTTGTGTTGTCTTCCTATTTAATTAGAACAGTAGAGAAATACTCAAAGTTCTTAACAGACTTTGATTCTAGTTTCCTTCTTAGGATCACAAATACCTAAATAAACTGTCACCATTAATGAGAAAGTTCAGGTGCTTCGAGCAAATAATATAGAACTGTTTTCTGTTTCCCATGAAGTCTCCTCAGCAAAGTCATAATGAGTCCAGGTTGCTGCCTGGCTGTTCAGATCAACATTGTGACAGCTCCAAACACAACCTGCTTCTTGGCACAAGTGCTATTGGCTAAACTGAGCTATTGGCTCGGTGGGGCGGGGCTGTCCTGATCCCTGAAGGACAAGTGCATCCCTGGCCACCACCCAAAGAGTAGCGAGGCTCCCAAAGCGCTACCCTACATGAAGTCTGCCACTCACTGGGGGTGATGCTGTCCTGCCTTCAGAACCCCTGAACTCAGACTACAGTCAGTGGGCAGCTGAGCCCAGTGGTAGCGCACTGTCCGGAACTCTCTTCTCTGCAGCTTACGTCACTTTATTCCTCACTCAAGAATGTTAGAAGCAGATAACACACTGCTGTTGGCAAGTTTTGTATGAAGCCTCACTTCGGAGCAAAAGCTGAACTTGATCAAGAGAGAAATGTTCAGAAGGTATCGCAGTGGAGAGGTAGTTTGAATACTGAGCCTCATACACTGGTGGGAGGGAAGGAAAAAGCCAGTAGAGGTTCATGTCTCCGGTCACTGGAATAAAGAAACAGAAGCAGAGCCCAGTGCAGGCTGTATCTGGCGGGAGGCCAGCACCGCACATTCTGTTGGCTCACAAAATGGCAGCTTTGTGTTGGAAACCCGCAGTCCTTTCAGCTTCACAGCCATGCCAAAGTTGCCTACTGACTACCCAGAGGCTTGGTAGAAGGTAGGCCAACCATGAACTCTCATGTCTGCTGTAACTTATCCTTAAAATATGTCACCATGAAGCTAAAAAGCTTGATGCCCTGTTCAACACATTTTGAGTTATATTTTTGAAAGAGAATGCTTGGGCAATGACACACAAATTGCATGCACAAAGAAAATTAATTATTTGCAGATATGTAGTGTAATCATATGGGTTGTGCTATCCATCTGTGAACCTTTGTCTCCCCTCGTGCAAGCCCTGCTTATAATAAAAAGGATTTAATAGCTTAAAGGAAAACGTATTCTGCTTAGATTTGCACAAGAGCTAACTCTTCTTTATTTGATGGCACTCATGGGCTCATAGGGATGCAGAGAACTCTGAAGGGTGACAGATCCATTCCCTGGCATCTAAGAGCAGAAGCCTTTCAACAAATCCCTAAAGATGGAGTGGAGGAAGTGTCACAGCCACTTGAAGAACTTCTTTATTGTTTAATGTCTTTCACCTTCACGAAACTTTATTACTGCATTTACATTTCCTACAACAACTCCAACTATTTACAGTCATGTGGGGCTCCAGGATACTGAAGAATGGCTGGTTGTGTTCGAGAAAAATACATTATGTCTGAGGGCTGTTGTTGAATGATTTCTACATCCTCTCCATAATGGGTAGTATTTCTGTTTTAACTTTTCCCCATAGGTCTTATTTTGTAAAACAATAATGTTTAATGGTAGCATACAAATTTCCTACACATGTATCTTTTGTGATGCTTGGACGTTGAACTTCACACTCAGGAGGCAATTATCTTAATACTGAGCTGCTTGTCTCTTTGCCTTCCGCACCCATTCTCAGTGATAAGGAAAATTCTTCTCTAACACTCTTTTCCCTGCAAGTCTGTGCAGATGGGAGTATCCTCACCCTCCAAGCCCCCTTACGCCTTTGTGTTCAGGTGTATGGCATGATGATGACAGCTTTTAATAAGTGCCATGCAACTGTGTGCCCACTAGGTCCAAGTGCTTCAAGCTTATGGCCTAATAGCATCGCAGCTGACTTGCAAAACCCAAAAGGTACAGGAAGAGTGAGATAAAGATGAATACCTTTGCCATGGGTCTTAGGGGACAGTTTGCATAAGAAGGAACCATTAGCATTGCGCTGAAGAATGAGAGAGTAATTTTCATCAGGGAAGAGAAAGCTACTTTTAGAGGAAATATATGGAAAAAAGAGATAGATGGAATTTTTAAAAAAGAGATTCAAGATGTTCCATGCAACTCAGTGAGCAGACACATAGTAAAGTATTTTCCATGGGTTGGATGTGTCTGCAGGTGCTTCTCTTCATCATGGATGTCCACGCTCACCAACACTTTACCTGCAAAGAACTCAAGGCTCAGAGGTCCAGCTAATCAGAGGAAGAGCTCAGAGTGGGCTGATGGCAAATATCCACCTGGGGTTCATCATTCTACCCTCTCATGGCAAAAGAGTCGGAGCACAGTCAGCTCATGAGAGTTGTAGTACACTGCTAGGGAATTTGAACCCTGTTTTATAAACCAAAGAGTTTTGGAATCACTTTTTCATTTTTAGGGAAAGGATTATTTACCAAAAGGTGTGATAGTGGGAGTCAGAAATTTAAAATAGTAGAAATGACAGAGGAGGCTCAGGGAAGAGGCCAGATCAGACCCAATGAAGCCCTCATCTAAGGCGGCCGCAGTGAGGGTGACTGGATGGATCAGAGCACATGGATTCATGAGCTCTTCCCAGTGTTTCATCTCCAGGTGTGGAGCCTGGTGTGATCTGGGAATGCAGGTTCATGAAGACTCTGATCCTGGTGTGATTAATGGTGCTGTCATAAGTGAAGGCAGTAAATTTCAGAGGAAACAGTGAGTGTAGATAAAGAGTTTAAGTTTTTGCAATGTTAAATTTGAAATAGAGATTTTCACATTTCACAGACAGGAGCTCTCTGGGGCTAGAATTTGGAAAACTGAGGGTTGGAAGAGAAGAGAAAAATCACCCTAGGGAAAGATACAGTTAAGAAAAGTACAGAATAAGGAAAAAATCTACAAGGTAATCAGATCTTGCCTCATAAATATTCCATCATAAGTGATTTTATTAAAATTTAATAAATGTACACATCTCCTTTATCATGTAGTGATTATGCTCCTTTAAGTTACAGTGCTCCCAAGTATAGACCTGATATAGGAATTTGCCAATAAATCCTTATGAAACTTGACTTGTCATAGACAACCAAGGCAAAGGAAAACTTTTTAAAAGGGGATAGAGGACACAGGAAGGAAACCACACACACTAATATAAGGGAAGCATTGTAAACATCATGGAAGTTCAGTTCCACTGTCAACATCCAACCAGACCAGAAGACTGTGCATGTAATGAGTGAAGGGTGGGGAGTTAGTGAAAAAAGTTTGCTATTTATCTCTAAAGAAAATAGGAGAAGGGCTTCATCCAAATCAGTGCATTGTCAGTATTGCTTCTCAGCCAACCCCCAGAATCCAGAAGGAAGAGAACACCAGGTCCACTCCTTCAGTAATACCTGGGCTTGAGTGTACTATGCAAAATTTTCCACAATTCACAGCTGTGCTATGATGGTCAGCCCCACATACCACACATCCAGCATCCTTAGGAAGCTCTCTGCGGTGACCAGCCATCACCTAAAGCAGAACAGTATTCACCTTGAACTTGCTGAGATTTTCAAGGCTTCCAGAGATGCCCAAGAAGTGAAGTAGCCCCAGGTTCATTGAGTGTAGCTTTTCTGTCTGCAACAACTCAGTATTTTTTTCAGTGTCCTGGAGCAATTCCGTGTCAGGCTTGTGGCAACCTCCATCCCCTCGCTCTACACTTCCTTCCTCCTCTCTGTAGCTCATCCTGACTTCTTTGGTTCTGAGCTTCTCTGTCCAGCATCTCCCACTGGACTTGCTCCCCTTATGGCAGCACAGATGCATCTCTTGACATTCAGCCTTGATTCTCCTTGTGACATACTGTAGTAATGGAGTTACACCAGTTTCCTAATTGATAGTATTTCACATTTCCTGACTCCATTTCCACAGAGTCCACTTTCTTTAGAAGTTTTCCCTGGATGACTCAACATCCCTGTCCCCAGATGTGGCCATGAGCAGTAGGTTGTGGTGACTCAGAGCAGGCTTCATACAGAAGCACCTTGTCCACCTCATGGAAGAGCCTCTTTTCCTCCTTGGACGTCACAAATTCTCACCCCAGAGCTAGTAACATGTTTGCATCTGCTTATCTGACAAGGGACCCTGGGTTGTTGAGGACAATATTTTTCAGTACATGTTTTCAGTGTATAATGATTACATTAATCATGGACAGGGTTGGCACAAGCACATAATATGTCTTCCTAAACCGTAGTATTGTCTTTGGCCCCTAAAAACTCTCTTAATCACCCCCTTGTATAAGTGCATTGAGTCTACCTGGAAGAGTGACCAAAGTTTTAACACTTTCAGCGTTGCTCCCTGGACTCAAGATTAACTGTTAGCTGTAAACACCTGTAAAAAAAGAAAAATCACAAAAATAAGTTAACCTGCAACAGACAATGGCACAGAATAAACAGGAGGAAATAATAGGGAAATGAAGAATTGGATCAAAGGTAGACAAGAAACCATCACAGTAATCACTGAATCCTGTAGCTCCACACTGTGCCTGAAGGTAGGTTGTTGCAAAATGTAACCTCCAAAAGACCTGGGCAGCTCCCCTCATAGGGCCTTGTTAGTTGTAATCCACGTGGCTTCTCTCTTAGTCAGGTACATTCACTGCTTCTGATTTTCCTCAGTAGATATTCCACATATCTGGCAGCTAAAATTTCCTGGGATTTGTACTGCATCTTCAGCTTCATTCTCATAGATTCACACTCTTCTATGGGGAGGGCCACATGGCCTGGCCTCCCAGTCCTTCTTCCTCAACCTGAGTGGAAGCCTCATGACCTCATACCTCTTGCATTCTGCATGCATGAGAAACCAGAAAAAATATGGACGACCCTAATTCTGCCAGAAGCTCCAGCAGTGGCTGGGCCCCCTTGAACCACGGCCACAGCAACTTCCGAGTGCCTAGGTGGCTGGTAAGATGAAATATACCTGCTTCCTCTGACCAGGCCTACCTGTGAACATGAGACTTCTGGAGATATTTTAGATCTAGACATAAGTTTTATATATATACATACATATATATGTATGTATGTATATATATATATATACACACTTACATATATATATAAACATATATACATACACTTACATATATATATATATACATACATATATATATATATATATATATATATATATATATATATATATATATGCCTACATACCCTGGATAAATTTATATTCTTAATATCTAAAAAGTTTTTTATTAATTAATTATTATTATTATTTTTTTTTTTAGGTTTTTGAGACAGGGTCTTGCTCTGTGGTTCAGGTTGGCCCTGAGCTCAGCCTCCAACTCACATCACAGCAATCCTCCTGCCTCTGCCTCCCGAGTGCTGGGATTACAGGCGTGAGCCACCACGTCCAGCACTGTGGTATGTGGTACTGGTTGCTGCTGGGCGTGAGTCTCAACGCCCAGTATGGTATGCAGTTACCAGGGATCGAACGGGGGTCCTTGCGCTTGCAAGACAGGTGCCAGAACCACTGAGCTAACTCCCTGGCCCAATATCTAAAAAGTTTAAAAACCAACAAATATATTCATGATTGTCTACCATGATGTTTTGCATAGTTTATCTCCTTTGAATTTCAGCACATACTGTTTTGTGTTATCAAAATTCAATTTCATATCTTTTTGCAGTGAAAAAGCTAAGAACTAGGACATAAGAAAAGAAAGGTCTAGGTTCAAGCAATATTTCTTAAATTCTATTTTTTCATGTAAAGAATGAAAAATTTATTCAAAATTTTGTTTACATAGGTCCATCAAAGAAAAATACATTAAAGTATATAATAACAAAGGGGTATTTATTGTTATTAGTTTTTAAATCTGTAAAATGAAGCTAGTAATATCTACTTACATAGAGAGATTGTAAAAATGAAAGTAAGTGACAAATGTTAAATGTGTTATATTTACCTATCCTTGAATAAAAGGTCAAAAATCTGAAACTGGAGTTTTAAGCAGGACAAATTTTAGAAACATGATGTGGTGCTCTTATTTTTAACTCAACTATGAATTTCTCTTTTTTTTTAGTATCATCATAACTTTTATTAGCTATTTGAGCAGATTTATGTTTCATAAAAATCCCAGTTTTTTCTAAGTACCTGTAAATTGACTTTAGTATTAATTTCCCTCTCTTATGTCCTGTACTTTTCACTGTCATTTATGTATGCGTATGAATATACATAATGAATTAGCTCATGTATTTTTCCTTTCCAAGAACATTATGATCCTTTCCAGCACCACAGACCTGATGACTCAAACAACAGAAATTTATTTCCCATAGTACTGCAGCCTGGGAAATCCAGGAAAAAGAAGTGGTGAGACAGGTTTAAGGTCAAAGCTCTGCTTCTGGCTTCTAGGCTGTTACCGTCTGAATGGTCTCTGCTTTATCTGCAGAAAGACACAGCTCAGGGACTTTGCCGTTCCACGTAAGAGCACTAACTGCGTGGATCAGAGCGTCATCTGTATGACTTGATCCAGTCCTCATTGTCATCAAAAGACCTTGTCTTTAACCTCAGTCACATTGGGAGTTTGGATTTCAACCTACAAATACAAAGGACGGGGACACAATGAAGCTCGTCCCAAAGACCTTGGCAGAATTGAAAGGAAAGACAAAATATCCAGCTCTGTCTTCACTTTACTATGCATCCAAGGGCATAACTCGCTCTTATTTTCCAGTCAACTTTTCCTGATCATGATGGTTCCTTGCTGGATAACAGGAAATAGTCAGAGTCTTTGTTAAGGACAAGTAGGAGTTTCTGATGTAGAAGCCTCAAAAAGGACTCAGCCCAAGAGATTAAAGATCATGCAGCTTTTGAGGTTGAATTCCAATCTGGAGCAGAGTTCCTGGTACAAAGATTTATTTTAACTTTCTTTCCACTTCATAACAAAGTGGAAATCCCTACTATGAACCATTTTCTAGCTAATTATCTTTAAAAATTCAAAACATTTAATAGGTCTCAACATATTGAGAATATAATTAAGACCATAGATACAAAGAATGTTTCCACTATCATTTGCTACATTATTCTTGAAATATTATTTATAAATCTTAAAATTGTAATAAACATGAATGAAAATCTTTATAAGAAAAAGAAGTCCTCCATATTGTATAGTATTACTAATCTTGAGTGTTCTTTGGTAAATTAACACAATAAATCCCTAGTTTATCTACAATAAAATCATGAATACAACATGTCTAAGATTGAACCAAATGCTTTATTTTCATATCCATTCTTTTTCTTTTGAGACAGGGTCTTGCTCTAGTTTAAGCTGGCCCTGAGCTCACTATGTAGCCCAGGTGAGCCTTGAACTCACAACAATCCTCCTGCCTCTGCCTCCTGAATGCTGGGATTACAGGCGTGAGCCACCATGCCTGGCACTGTGATCTGTGGTACTGAATGCTGGTAGGTGCAAGACACTAAGACCAGAATTGTGTATGTGGTTATTGGGGATCGAACTCAGGATCTTGTGCTTGCAAGGCAGATGCTAGAACCACTGAGCGAAATCCCTAGCCCTTCATATCCAATTTTTTTAAAAAGAACACAGTAGCAATAAATAGAAGGTGACCATGTGACTAACTGAGCACATGAGTCTTTTTACTTTGACAATTTATTAAAGAGACAGAACCGATGCAGTATTCAGTATTGGACACAGAGCACCTACCGCAGATACTAGTATAGGATAGGAAATCAATAAAAATGATGTTAGTCAGTTAATTAGACTTGACTGAATTCTTAGTGTATGACTCTAATCACTCTTTCAGTAGAAACTAAAATTATGAAACATTGCCCCTAGTTCTCAAAGAGTTACATTTAAATAGGGGAGGCAAGGTCTCTCCCATGAAGCTATTAGGAGCTGATTAGAGAATAAATATCTTGAGATAACAATGCATGATGATAAATATGTTGCTAGGTGTGAACAACTGCACTTAATATCAGAACCAGACAATGGTGTTACGTTTCATCAACTGGAGCTCAGGACAGTTCTCTTCCTCTTGTATCCAAAACAGCGGTGTCCATGTTACACAGCTATTTGCAGGGTTAGGGCAATTCCAGCCTTGAAGTAGAGAAGAGCGAGCCTCTCTCATGCCTCCACATGCTTCCTTGCTAATGATACCCAAAGTTTTGATGGAGACCAACAGGTGTCCCTGTGCTTATTTCATTGCCGTCTGCCTCATCTACAGGGCTACAATGCTTTCTGATATCTTTAATACTGACATAATCGCTAATAATACAAGTGAACTGAAAGACTATCCTACTGTCCTTGTGTGAGACTGAGCAGGATGCAGGGCGCCCCACAGCAGCCGTCCAGATCCTCTCCAAACAGGGGCACAGCTTTAGAAAGCAGGGGAAGAAAGAAGAAATGACCTAGATTGCACAAGATCTTTCCTATAAGGGCACAGGAGACCTTTGACTTGAAATTTAGTAGAACAACAAGGAATTAAAAAAATACACACAGATCAGAGGACAAAAAAGTATAATTTCTATTTTCAAAAGGAACTGCTTTCTACGCAAAATAGTTTTGCTAAAGACAAAGTACTTTGAAGATTCCCCTCTGTATAATCTAAACCAGTAGTTTTTCCAGCAATGTTCTACAGAGAAGCTTCCAGAGTAAAACAAACGCTTGATAGAAATAGAATTCTAAACATATCTTCACTATTTTAAGAACTAGAAAAATGCATGGTGCAAAATATATACAATAAACGTGTTTTAACACAGAGAAGACTATGATGCTCATCGTGACTCCCAGGTTAGCATGCTTTTGTGCAGCTACTAAGGCACATTTTGTCATCTCTAGGTGTGTTTTGAAATCCTTACTAAGACAGTATTTACTAGGAAGTTTGTAACTTTTCACGAGTGCTGCCAAGTGTACAGATCTATGTGTGCTCATGCCTCTAAAAGTGGGTGAGTAATGAGAGACTACAAAGTGTCACAATGTCATACAAATAAAATGGACTATTACCCTAACAGGATCCTGGGATGTGTTCTCAGACAGTGTTCATTTTCATTACAACTGCCTTATTTTTGTGTGTTTATTATAAATTCTATAAATTTTAATTTATAAAATAAATTTCTACACATAATTTGTCACTTATAAATTGATGTGTATATTTTATATATGCATTTTCTCATTTACAAAATAAATGTGTGCTAGTAAACAGAAATTAGGTTTTTGTCTTCCTTTTTTAAAAAAATTGCATCTGTTATTCACAGTCCATAGTGTCCTATTAATTTTCTAGTGCAACTCTTATTACTGATCAGCTGTTTTCTGCACAACTACAGTATTTCTCCTGATCATTAATTGACCAAGTGGCAAGCATTTGTGCTAGAAATTTGCCATTTCATTGATAAGCCATTCTAGAACAACTTAATCCCATGGAAAAATCATTTTATTTGACTACCTGTTTGGAACTGGTATCCAGGAAGGACACAGCTTCATGAGTTACCCTCGATCTTCATTTTTTTTTTTTTTTTTGAGACAGGGTCTCACTTTGTGGTTCAGGCTGGCCCTGAGCTCAGCCTCAAACTCACATCACAGCAATCCTCCTGCCTCTGCCTCCCAAGTGCTGGGATTACAGGCGTGAGCCACCACTCCCGGCAGTGTGGTATGTGGTACTGATTGCTGCTGTGCATGAGTCTCCATGCCCAGGATTGTTATGTGGTTACCAGGGACTGAACCCGGGCCCTTGCGCTTGCAAGACAGGTGCCAGAACCAATGAGCTATATCCCTGGCCCACCCTTGATCTTCTTGATATCAGCTTGGTAGCTGGAGAAGATTGCCGTCTCTCTCTCTCTTTTCTCACAACATGGTTGTTTCAGGGTACTTGCAGCTCCTACATGGCAAAAGGCTTCCCAGATGCAGAAAGCAGTAGTTTCCATTATTTGATATTCAAAGACCTGACTCAACATTATCTCCTTTGTACACTACTGCATTACTGCCTCACTGGGAAATCCTATGTCCATTTTTTACCCCTTGATTTAGACTTCTTCCTTTCCTCCATTATTCCTATTCATGTGTCTTGTCCCTTCAGATAATCCTCTGATTTATTTCTAAATTAACTTCGTATCCCTAATGCATCCTTCTCTCTACAGTTTAAGAAACTATTTTCACATATACAGTGGTCAACCTGATCACCAACTTGGTTGGCTTGGGAACTAGCTGGGAGTGTAGTGAAGCAGACTTCGGCTGTGGTCACATGACCAGGGTATAGCTGCTCCCCGGCTTCATCTTCTCGGGTGCTTTTCCCTGAGCTCTGCTTCCCACATACCACGTGGTGAGCAGTTCTGCTCTGCCTCACCCTCCACCATGACATTCCTGCCTTGGCGCCAGCCAGCCAGGGACTGAACCTTTGGAACAGTGAGCCAGAGTCAATGTTTCCTCCTTTCAGTGCAGGTGTGCGGCAGTGAGAAAGCTGACCGACACAGTATAATGGACATCACCGAGCCACTCCTTGATTACCACTAACCCAACTTTACTTGAGAAAGTCATCATTTTGTTGAAATCTTTAGAGTGATTAGCCACTTTCTACAGAAGAAATTGCACTATTCAGAAGTCTCCAGAGAGCTAGAATCAACAAGATGTGTATATATAAAAGAAAGATATTTATTTTAAGGAATTGGCTTACATGATTGTGGAGGCTGACTGCGTCCAAAAACTCTGCTGGGATAGTCTAGCAGGCTGGAGACCCAGGGAGTATTTGCAGTTCAAGCTCAAAGGCATTCTTGGCAGAAGTCCTTTCGGCTAAGGGAGGGGCGATCTTTGTTCTGTTAAGGCTTTCAACTGGAGGGAAAGAGATTTCATTCTTCCACTGATTTCAATATTAATCTCATTCAAAAGATATATATTTACACTGTTTGACCAAATGCTGTGCACGATAGCCAAGTCAAGCCAATCTGTACCCATCAACCATCACAGAAGTCAACCAGATATGTTCCTTAAGGACTAATCTGGACACCTGAGACAAGTTTAGTGCATCAGGTGTTCAGACCTAGCTTGTTGAATTGTACAGTGAAACTGAATCAGGAAAACAGGCAGCCACGATAATAGCCTGGTGCCCAGGTCAGTCCTAGGCTGGGGTGGTTCCCATTGCGTGGCCATCGGAGCTTCTCTGGCTTCCTGCAGGTGACAGACTGCTCTGAGTGACTCCCATTAGGTCTAGAGCCTTTAGAATCACATCTGACAGACCCTGATTTTCTGGTAAGTACAGCTAAGTTTCCATCGCTTGGAATCAAGTCATGCTCCATACTATAGTATGCCAATTGTGCATATCAATTGTGTTAAAGATTAATAAGTGAAAAGTGTCTGGAACATTCTCTAATATAGTAGGTCATCAATGAATTCATATTTTCTTTATTCTTTCTCTCTCCTCTTATTCCATGTTATTCTTAATATTGTTATGATTATTGAAATACTCTATTAACAGACTTTATGTATGATACACATATGTATTTGAACAAGAAACATGACTCTCAGCCTTAAAAACTCATGGCAGAGTTGTTCCCAGTCATAGCCTGCTTGGCTCATAAATATTGAAACTGAAATTTTAAGGTTTTAGGAGATTTAAAAAGTTCACACAGTTTGCTGTCTTAGGTTGGCGCCATGCGCTTCCAACACTACATTTTATTATATACTTTAAATACTTGGTTTTTTTGCAGGAAAGTATCTTACTAGCAGAGAACATGGAGATGAAAAAAGAGTCTAAGTTGATTTTTAGAACTACAAATGCTTTTTTTAATTCTAATTGAAAGCTACAAAGGAGATACCAGTTCTGAGATTTACATCAATAAACTCCACAAAGCATTGATGATGGATATGGATTCTGTTTTGGGGAAAAAAATGTGATGAAATGTACTGGTAGAGGTGACAGGTGTACAAATTGGATAACACTAAAAATCACTTGAATTGTGTACAATTTTGAATTTTATGATATGAATTCTATTTCAATAAAATTTTTTTAAAAGTACATAACCAGGGCCAAAGATTTAGTTCAGTGGTTCCAGCACCTGCCTTGCATGTGCAAGGTCCTGGGTTCAATCCTAGTAACCACATACAACAATGCCAGGTATGGAGACTCACACTCACCAGCGATCAGCACCACATCCCACAGTGCCGCACATGGTGGCTCATGCCTATAACCCCAGCACTTGGCAAGCAGAGGCAGGAGGATTGCTGTGAGTTTGAGGCAGAGCTCAGGACCAGCTTGAACTCCAAAAAAGCAAGATCCTGTCTCAAAAAAAAAAAAAAAAAAAAAAGTACATAACCAGGCCATAATTATCTAATTAGAGATCAGATTATAGGTGTCTATCTTTTAGATATGTATTGTCAATTACACAAGTCCTTATTGGTTCATTGCTGGTTCAAAATGTAGACCTCTTGTCTGGAGGAAATTTCAAAACCACTGTTTTTTTGTTTTGTTTCCTTGGGCAATTTCTAAACCTGTCAATTTCTGTATTCACTTTAAATAAAAACTTCATCATTCAGATTTCAGTTAAATCCAGTTGTGGAATTCCGTCACTCCTAATGGACACATATTTTATCATATCTGGAGTTTTGTCTGGCAGCTTCTTAGTCGCGTGAGGAGATGGATTGATTCCAGCAATATTTGCAGCGGTGCAGTGGGCCAAGGTATCCAAGCACACGCATAAATCAGTGACGCCCTCCTTTCTCCAGCCTACTGAAGCCCGCGGTCCTCCTTAGGAGCGGTCACATCTGAGCATGTGTAAGACGAAGTATATTCATCATGATTCCATCCGGGACAAAGCAAGGTTACATGACGGTGATACTGAGGGTTACAAATAGCACACGAGCAGCTCACAGCGCACAAATCCTCTGACTATATTACGTTACCTCTCTAGGAAACAGAGAGGGAAATGCTTGAAAGTCCTCAATCTCGAACTTTAGAAAAAGCATGGTATAATAATTCACCTGCTTCCATTGAAGCAGTTCCCAAGGCAGTGAGATGAGAAGTCTGTAGTTTACAGCATGAAAAGAAAGGAGAAAGAGGAAGAAGAGAGAAGAGAGGGGAGGCAAAGGATGAGGAAGAAGGGAAGGAGCAGAAAACAGCTGTTAAAACTGGCAACACAGTAAGAGTCATGCTCGGCGCTACATTGCGTAAAACAGGACGGACCATTTTATCTCGCATCTCTTTCCATCTCTCTTCTTTCTCCTTATTTCTCCCTCTGCCAAATAAGCAATCTACTTATCATTGTGCCCAAACTTGATTAGATTTATAGTTTGTTTATCTGAGAGCTCAATGCTTTATTACATCCAGAAGCCAAAATACGTTCACCTCACAACCCAGCTGAATAAAACAAACTCATTTTGATCTTTGTGTATGAAGCCGTCATCGCTGGTTCAAAGTGGAGTGCAGGCGCTCTGGCCGGCAGATGCGCGTCGCTCCCTCTTGGCCGTGGTTTCAATTAGGCCGTCTGCCAAGCAGCGCATGTGCCTCTGTGTGCTGAAACGATTCTTCGAGGCAGCTTTTTTAAATTAGGAAATAAAGACTTCCCAAGTGATTTGCTATATATACAATTTATGACAATTGATTTTTATAGTTAAAATACGTACATTTTTTGCATATTTCTCTTTCTGCAAAATAGCAGCTTTCTAACAAGAGAAGAAAATTAGCAAAACGTAAATACTGCTTTTCGTGTATTCTTGCTTTAACAGATACATTAAAATGATAACCGAAGTTTCCAAAATAAATTACCTCTTTTCTTAAAAGGACAAAAAAACCCCAAAAAAACAAACAAACAAAAAAACAACAAAGAGGCAAACAAAAATTATTTTCAAACTTCTAGGAACTATAAATAAGGAAAAAAATAGGAACAAGAACCAAGCTACAATTGCTTGAACTTGGCCAGCTCCTTAGGACAACTTCTTTGCTTTCACTATGATTTGGGACTGGCACTTCCTAAACTTCAAGCATCACCTTGTCCTTGGCAGTGGGCAAGACAGGTTCTCAAGGCCAGTTCCAGTGTCTAGTTGATTCCTGCTGGAATAAGAGTTCCATGGTCAGCAAATGTCTGTAGTTCACACTTCCAGATGCACACGTTCTGTGTCAATATACTTCTCACCAAAGAAGGCTTCGCTCTGCAAAAAATGCAGAAATTATGAGAAGCAATCATCACAGCCCTGAGTTACAACTAATAGTCCTCCGGGTGCTGCTTGGTCAAGGAGGCCGCCCCTCTCTCTGGCCTGGTGGGCAGCAGCCATGACACAGGATGTACAAAGCTGTGTAAAAACCAAAGCATCGCTACTGCTCGCAGCTTTCACGAGCATTTGGGGAGCTCTGAGTAAGCTCCACACAGGCCCGGGCCCCCCTGGCCCTGCACTGGACTCTGGGGAACCGGACTGTAAAGACTCGGGCCTGCAATTGAGCCACTGCTTCTCCAATGGGGGCCATTGCCAGGCCCTGCCAACCTGCAAATAAATAGGCACTAGAAGGGTGTACAGCCATCAGTGGTGGCCTTGAGTGGACCCGTGGCGTGCTGGGTCACTCACACAGGACACACACATGAATGCACACACGTAAGTGAGCACACTCATGTTCAGCTGAGAAGAGAACATCTCCCATAGCCATTTATTGGCCTCCTTGTTAGTCTGTGGTTGCCACACTATCTTTCTGTAATGAGAAAAGTAAACAATCTGCATATGAAAATTAGTTTGGGGTGAAATTATTTCAATATAACAAAATGTCTGCTATGGGTAACATTCATCGATTTAAAACTAATTCATGTTTGCTTTGACTTTTCTCAGGAATGTTTCCCAGATAATCCTGTTTTGGGGGTGAGCATTCTGGGAAGGTAGAGAATAACACTAAATACATTAAAAATGAATTTCATAAGTATGAATTAAGTAATGTGAAAAATCTGTTGCTAAGATCGAAGGTATGCTGCTCGCCTCCAAAGAGGACAAGGCTTAAAGCTTCCTCACCAAACCACCACTCAAACACACATTCCTACTCATGAGTACCATGAGTCTAGAAGGACTTGTTCTAGATCCTCCCCATGCTGTGGATCTGGAAGCCTCAGTCACCTGTGCAGCGCTTGCTTCAGCCAACAAGAGAACTGAGGTGCCACCATTTCTGTCTCCACAATGCTGCGTTCTTCTGGAATTCAACCTGCTCCTCCCCACTCTCCCCAAGTGTATCCCTAGGTTCTGGCCTCAAACCCACGAGGAATTTGTTTTCTGACATTGTGCTCAGAATCGGCTCATTAGCACATGGTGTGCTGACTTTTCATCCAGAGTTTAACTTGGTTTATCTTTCCAATTTTCTTGTCTACTGCAGCTTTGAGGACTCTGTCCGCAAGCCACAGATAATAGAACCCAGGGGCTTCAGGTAAGAGTCTGATCCACTGGAAGATATCTGGACATGGGTAAACAAGCAAAGAAAAAGATTTTTTAAACTATCTTTAAATGTTAACACCGTACTGGCTGTGTTGCCATGACATTGCTGCTGGAGCTAATCATCATAATCTCTCCCTAATATTAGTTCTTCAAAGATATCCCTAGGTAATTCTAAGTAATGGAGGCTATAAGCCCAGTCGCAGAAATCAGGTGCTGAGAATTTTTGTCTGCTTCAGGTAATTTCTTAGTGTCTTCTATTACTCAAAGTTAAATCTGCTTGCAATCAGTTTCACTGTAACTCCTGTGAAAAAACACTAGGCACTATTTCTTCGTAAAATGCTTCCCTTACACTGGGAGGTGTAGGATTGAGGTGGGCGCCCAAAAGCCCTCAACAGTTTCCTGAAGCACTCAGTCCAAGTAAAGGACAGAAATGAGAAAGCCAGTGGAGAAAGTGACTTCCTATCCTTCTTCTCTTTTGTTCCAGATTCCAACAGAGAAGCAGACTTCGCTGAGGGTTGGACTGAATAACCTGGAGCTACAGGTCCAGCCACAGTCTGACAATGGGACTCTGCTTTTCCATCCCCCTTTCTTCAGCCAAGGTCATAACCTCCATCTTTTATCACAGGATTTCCTATGCCAGGAACAGCCAGCTATTCTTCTCCACCCACCCCTTGCAGAAAACGTCAGGAGCCTGTTTCCCTGTAGTCCTGCTAGAAGGCATATGTGCTGAGAGACGGGGTCAGACCGCAACTTCTCTCCATGACGTAGGCGTCGCTGTTCCAGATCCGATCAGTGCTGTGATCCTCATCCTCTGCTTGAAGATGACTGAAAGTATCTGGAACACTCAGTCAAGGCCAACAGCATGGTGCTGGGGAGGCCAGCGCTGGAGACCCCCATAGTCAACCATGGGAACTTGTGTGGGTACAAAGGTTATATCCATCTCAAGTTTCTGGACAACTGCATCAGGGCTGTTTCTGTCCTTCCCGGACTGCTTTAGCCATAAAGGAGGCTTGCACCTGAGCCCAGAGGGTTTCCAGGTGCCCAGAGAGCCTGGTCTGGAAAAACCTGTGAGAGTCAAAGGCTCAGATCCATCACATAAGGATGGGAACCAACATGAGCAGCCAAAGAAGTACACTGGTGTGCAGAGACCGCCACGTTTTGATCTGTAACAATCTATGTGCAGAAAACAAGACTTCAAAGCCCAGTGAAACTTAGTTATTTATCATTATTTGCTTGAAGATGCTATTATGTTTAATAATAGCAAACATAAAATAAGCACACAACTTGGCTGTGAAGGCTAAACCAACATGACATAACTAACCATAAATTGACAGAACATAGTGGCAATTTGTAAATGGAAAAGAAATAAAAAATAAAAATCATAACTATCCAGATGTCTTAGAGAACTATCTCAATTGAATTTTCCAAACAGCTCAGTTGTACTCTTTTCAGCATTCAAAGGTCTTTTACTTTCACTGTTATTTGTAAAATAAATAAATAAATAAATAAACTTTACAAATTGTTTATTCAATTCAACTGTTTAGAGTTTAAGACATAATCTGGTATTTTAATTTGCTTTATGAAGATGCAACATTTTGCCTTTATTCTTATCAATATAAGATTGACTGTCTTGGGCCGGGCATTTAGCTCAGTGGTTCTGGTTCTTGTCTTGCAAGTGCAAGGGCCTGGGTTTGATCCCCAGTACCACACACCACAGTGCAGAGCATGGTGGCTCACGCCTATAATCCCAGCACTTGGGAGGCAGAGGTAGGAAGATTTTTGTGATATGAGTCTGAGGCTGAGTTCAGGGCCAGCCTGAACTACAAAGTGAAACCCTGTCTCAAAACAAACAAACAAACAAGCAAAAAGATTGGTTGTCTTTTATCCTAATTGTTTCGGACCAGATGAGGTTCAGATTTCAAATTCTTTTTTCAGTTTTTGTATTTTGAAACAGCAGCTTGTCCATTAATGAGACATCGTGGAGTAGTGGGGAAGGTCAACAGTGGGATTCTCTGCTTGTGAGTATCTTGTTGGTGTTGAGGATCACTGATTTGGGGGTGTTCAGAATTTGAATTGTCACATCAAGGACGTTCAACCTGTAATACAGAGCGCTGAGCGCTGTTCTCTGGACTCAGCAACCTGATTGGTGCCCGTGCCAGTCCCATGAGGTGCTCAGGCCATTCTTTTTTTTTTTTTTTTTTTGAGACAGGGTCTCGCTTTGTAGTTCAGGCTGGCCCTGAGCTCAGCCTCAAACTCATATCACAGCAATCCTCCTGCCTCTGCCTCCCGAGTGCTGGGATTACAGGGGTGAGCCACCACGCCCGGCACTGTGGTATGTGGTACTGGTTGTTGCTGGCATGAGTCTCCACACCCAGTATGGTATGTGGACACCGGGGATCGAATCCGGGTCCTTGTGCTTGCAAGACAGGCGCTGGAACCACCGAGCTAAATCTCCGGCCCAACATTGCTCTTTTATCACCAAAAACAAGGCTCTTGTCCCATTTGCTGGACACAAATGCCTGTACAACATCCTCGCTCCTGTTCCAAGCCAGCCAGGATGCTAAGCAGCCTTTCTGCTTAAAACTGAGCTACTGTAGCACAGCTGCCCTCTACTTACAAGGGAGTTTTGTTATGATAAACATGTTGTATCTGAAAATATCCTGTTTGTAATGTGTCCAATACACATAACTGAGGAAGGTCTGAACTCAGCATTGCAGCTGATCACGGAGGCTGATTGCTGCTCCTCCTAACAGCTTCGTGACACTGCCCCACTGGGGAGAGGACATCGTACACTTGGGCCTTGACAGAGAGACCAAAATCAAAATTCAGTACATTTCTACTGAACGCATGTCATTTTCACACCATTTTAACAGTACAGAAAATGTAAATCAAACCTTTCTAAAGCAAGACCTCTGTGTTTTAGTAGTGAAGAAATAGAGAAAACACTATTGAGATAAGGAAAGAAAGAAAATGTGTAACTTTAAGATATGTAATTCGGAGGTAAAAATTGTGAGCAGCGCCGGAGATTTAGCTCAGTGGTTCTGGAGCCTGTCTTACAAGCACGAAGGCCTGGGTTCGATCCCCAGTAACCACATACAACAATGCCCGAACAATCAGAACCACACACCACAGTGCTGAGGGTGGTGGCTCAGGCCTGTAATTCGAGCATTCAGGAAACTGAGGCAGGAGGATTGCTGAGTTCGTGGCTGAGTTCAGGACTAGCCTGAACTACAAAAGTGAGACCCTGTCTCAAAGAAAATATTTAAAATAAAGGAAAAAAACTATAAGCATATTTAAAATGCTTTATTTCTATGAATGTGTGTGTTATGGTTTTGTTTGAAATCTATAGTTTTCTCCACAAGTCACTATAATTTGGTATCACACTGGCCAATAATAGTAACAACTGTTATAATTAAGATGGGTTTTTAATATTTATTACTAACAACATAAAATGTGGTGGTGTGGGCATAAATAAATATACATCTGCATACATGTGAAATATGATACCTGTTTTTAAAGATGTAAGTCCATTCCAGGAAAGCCCCAGGAAGGCACCAGAAGTGATGAGAGGCCCTGCCTAAGACCCAGGAAAGTCTTGGAGTCACCAAAAGATCATTGCATCCACACTCACATCAAAATGTCACACTTGGAAGTGTGTTGGAAGAGCAAGTCTCTTCATGAGGATGAAAAGAAATGGACCTGTTGTGCAGAGTTTCTCGGTTGTGCCAAGAGAAAAACCTCAGAAGAGAAAAAGATGCCCGCAGTTCTCAGGGAACCTAGCAGACTGGTAAAGTCTTGACTGTGATGGATCAGATTAGAACGTGGGGGGAGAAATAACATGCGTTGTTCTGCAGCACTTTCCTCTTAACTGCCCTTTTGCCATTTCTTTAACGTTTGCCTTATATTAATAGTGACTGATCTGGAATAATCAACAGACTTGTACTATAAATCCAAAGAGAAAACTGCAAAGAATTTAAAGATTCAGCCTCATATATAATTCTGCTAGAGAAGTGGAAAAAAGCCAAAGAAATGGGATAAACTTAAAGGAATACTAGAGTTAAATGTCATGTATTGGTCTTCATGCAGAATTTTTGGTGGAATTGAAAAATGTACACAAAACTCCTCTATCAGCAAGTGTGAATTATTAGTGTCATCAAAAAACAAGAGGAAGGCTGGATGTTGTGGGACATTCCTATAATCCTAGCATTCAGAGGCTGAAACAGGAGGATTGCTGTGAGTCTGAGTCCAGCCTACACCGCACAGCAAAATCTTGACTCAAAAAAACTCACAGTCCAAAACAAGATAGCAACAAAAAAAAAGCAAAAAAGAAACAACATAAATGATTATAATCACCATCAAGATGATGTTTTTCATTTGCATACGATTAGATGTGTTGTAAGTAAATTAAATAGACATGGTCCCTGTCCTATAGTGCATATGATTTAAGACAGACTCCCTACCCAAGACATGAAAGGAGCAGAGATGAGTACATGTCCCTCAAAGGAAGACATCAATTGAGTGAATGAAAGAATAAATAAACGAAACTTTTTCTATTGTTTAGAAGTTGAAGATGGAGAAAAACAGAAACGGCATGTCTCTGGCATTGCTCTGCGTTTGGAGTTCAACCACCAGTTACTTTCAAAGGACTGATTTGGAGGAGTGAGTCCTCTCGCAGGGGTAGAAAATAATCCAAGCAAATTGGAAAAGCAGAAGGTTAGAACATTTCCCATGTGGAACCTAGAGCCAGAAAGCACTGCTCGATCTATGGTTGAGTGAGGAGTCTCACTCCCGTGGTTCTCATCTATTAGCATGACGGGGTAGCTGGACTATTTCAATGAAAGAAATGTGGCAAAGCGTATGGACAGAGAACAAAATGTAATTCTACTTATGTGAGAAGCTTTGAGATGCCACTTGTTCTGTGGTTTAGAATTATGGGTAACTATTTTCAAGTAGGTATTCAGATTTGACCAAAAGGAAACTTCAGCAAAGATAGTTTTTCATAACTGAATGAAAATGTCTATCATCCTGAAAATCATTTCTTCTGTATTTAAATTTTTTTCACTAAATAAAAGAAGGTTGAATTTGTAAATACTAGCTTTTGTATTTAAAAAACTGAAACATCAAAAATGATATAATTCACTAGTCTTTTGCAGTGTAAGAAGTAGTTGTAGTAGTTGCACAGCTTTATAATTTTTTAAAGTGCCCTGAGTGTTAGTCAGTGTTTCTTACTGAAACTCATTTCTGTGTTATTTATTTTTTAATTTGCTCTTCATTGCCTGCTTTGTAAGAGCACATATGTTTGCAATTGCATTTAACAAAATTCACGATCTTAACATTGCACACTAAAGTCGCTGTGCCCTCCTGGCACAGAACTGGCAGTATTCAAACACTTTTCTAATGTTTGGAGTTTCTGTCTCAATTGACAAAATTGAAAAATATGTATTAGCCAAGCAAAACCACTATCTCAAAGCCACGTTGAAAATTACTCCAACCTGTCAAAGCCAATTGAAATTCCCTTCCCAGCCTGATTTCCAACTTCATTTTGTATGTGAAATAGGAAAAGTTGGATTTGATTATAACCACATGCACAGGGAATCAAGAAATCACATATATCTTATGTATTTTATAGTGCATGTGATTTTCTTTTTTAAAGATTTTTTTATCTTTTTATTTTTCCCTTATTTATCACATCTTTCTGGCCCTGAATAAGCCACTTACTTGTAGTATCTATGTGTGAGTGGTTTGATCAGCAGTGTGTTGTGTAACACACTGAAAAAGTCCCACTAGACACATCATTTTACCTTGGAGGAGGAAAAATCCTACAGAAGAGACCAAAGACGTGTCCCCAGAGCAGGCCCAGGGATTGGGGGTGTGTGTCAATGCCGGTATCTTTCCTGTCACTATATGTATCACACCCCACTACTGTGGTCTTCCAAACGTGCTGCCTGCACTGTTAATCCTATTCGAACGAAGGTCAGTGATGCCGGCAGTGTTCATCTAGAGCCGTTTCCTCCCCGGGATGAAATGAAATGTGTTTCAGAGCAGAATAAGCCATGGTCCCAAATGCAGAAGACCCAGTGGAATGAGAGATGCGTGTGGCTGGAGTCTCTACCCTGCCCCCAACCGATGTTGGGCAACACAAGCTGCCTGAACGCTACAGCCCATAAAAACCTTGGCACAACTTAGGAGCACAACAAAAACAAAATGATGGCACCAACTGGGGAAAATTGCAGCAGGTCACTTGGAATAAATAATGATTTCCATCTATAAAGTTGCTGGAGATGGTTTTATTTAACACTTCAGAGCACTATCTAAGGGGAAAGCAGAGCATCTCATGTCACTCTTGTTTACAGGTGAGGTGCTCTAGAACTTTCATCAAGGCTTGGAGCCAGGTATTTTTGTTTTAGCCAGAGTAATGGAAACTCAGGAAAGTAGATGGTGTGTTCCAGGTGAGCCGTGTGATTGTTAAGGAGCGTAGTTCCCTGCAGTCTGACTTTCAGACACTACAGTGATCTGAGATGAGCAAGTGAAGGTGGGTAAATTCCTGGCTTCTAGCATGAGGTATTTAGATTTTTTGCAACTATGTAACTGCACTGTAACAGCAGCCATGGAAGCACCTGCTACAGGAGCAACATATGATCAGATGAGCTGCGTCCCACATGGGAGACAGCTGCCGGGAAGGTGCCTGGACCCTTGGCTGGTTCTGAAAAAAGAAATAAATAAACGCTCGGGTATTAAGCCCTGAGATTTTGATAGTATTTACTTCAAATAATAATGTAACCTATCTGGACTGACACACCACCACTAAAAAACTCCCAAGAAATCTGTATCAGCTTCTAGGTATTATATGTGTATATGTATATATATATATAAATTTACATCATACGTATAAGTTGTTCTTTTTACTAAATAATACTAAACTTTATATAATAAACTTTAATAATAACTTTGCTAAATAATAATTGTCACGATTTTTTCAAAAAAAGTATAGTAAATAGCTATACAGTATTGAATTAAAAGTCTACATATTTTATCTAAGGTTTTGCTAATTATGGATGATTTTGCTGGATGGTATCACACTAGTTAAACTCGTCCCTGTCTTTGTTGGTATTTCGGATTACTTTTCAAGGACAAAGTCTCTCCCAAATGGATACATTGAGTCAATGTTTATTCATATTTTATAAGCCCTGGATATACACTGCCAAATTTCCTTTTAGAAAATGTACCAATTTATAATTTCTTTGGGAGTGTGTAATATATTGTCAGCACTGTGTTCTGGTGCTTCTAAGAATTGCAGTTCCTTACATAAAAGCCTTGTGTACGAAAATTCTTTCATTCCTTATTTAACTTGCAGGAAAAATTAATAAAAATAGATTTTAAATTTAGATCTTCCTGGTAAAGTAGGAGCACTAATTGCTTTGTATTGGGTTCCCTATATTTTTTTGTATCACCTCAAGAATATTATGTGGTATTACCTTAGCATTATTTTATAAAGGCCCCATAGATTTAATTTTATACTTAGGAAAGTTTTTAATGCTGATCTTTTAATTTAATTTCTTTGTTTACATATCTATTACTAATTACTTGTTTTATTAATTTGCTCAGGTTTTATCATTTAGATAAACATTCTTTAGGTCCCAAATACTCAGCTTGTCCAAAATACTCATTCGGGTTCCTGGGGGGTAGGTGCAGTGGCTCTGACTGTCACAGTCCCAGCCTACCCGGAGTGGGAGCTGAAAATCATCTTTTCAAGGAGAAGGGCGGGATCTAGAGGAGAGTTAGACATGCTGAGAAGGCCCAGCCCATCTTTTGGGGTCTGTTGGGACTGAAGACACAGAGGTAAATGCTGGAAAGTAAGGACAGAGAGACGTCATCATTCAACATCCGGCCCAAGGGCAGCTGCTTCTGATCCTGGCTCTCATCTAGAGATGGGCCTTGAACGTGAGAGTGACTATCCCCTCGCCAGCAGCCTCCCCGGCACCTGTCCCCAGGAGTGAGACTTCCTCGGGCCTTTCCAGCCACTACCGATGGGTGTAACTAATACCTAGGGTTGGACTCCTCCCCGCAATTTCTTTCTTTTTTTGTGGGGCCAGGGATCAAACTCAGGGCCTTGTGCTTGCTAGGCAGGCAGCAGCACTGAGCCATGTCTCCCCTCCCTTATTGAAATTTCTAAAACTTGGTAGAAATGCTTAGAATAATTTGGTTAATTACTTAGATTGTCTACATGTTTTCTTTTGCATTTTTGCTTTTGTTTCTTTTAGTAGGACATGTTTGCAGTACACAGTGATCACATTTGTCCTGGGGAATTTGTACACGAAGGGTAAAGGCTCATTAAAGCTTTGTTTTATGATTATATTTTTTATTTTCTACTTGACTTATCATGGTTTTTCTTTCAGTTTTATTTGTATATGAAATTATATTTGTTAAACATTTTCTATTATCCTTTACTCACTAAAAAACCAGATAATTTGTTCAGTTTCTTTCTATTTTTCCTAATGACAATACTGAGACTCAGAGCTTCATTTGTTTGCTTTTGGCTGATGTAACTTTTTAGTTTTTTCTTTTTATCATAAATTATTTTGTTTATACATGAAAAATTCCACAATGAAGAGCTATCTGGCATGATATAACAATGTATATGAAAAACTTATTAATTATATAGTAAGAGTGATAAAAACAGCTTAGACGCAGTTACCAGAAGAGCTTTGGGTTCAGTTCCACACACTGGTCCAGCTGTTGCTCTACCTTAGCATCATCCCTCTGACCTCACACAGACTCGTTCGAAGAATTCTTCCAAGGTGATCTTACCATCGTGCGACCTGTGCCTTATGCCTTAAGGAAATGCTTTGTGCTGGACAGGTGTCTAGGTATTGACCATGCATGGTGAGCATGGTGCCTGACTCCAAACAAGTCACTTTCTACAGACACAGTGCTTCTTCTTAATGCCAACTTTATGAAGAACACCTGAGGCTACAAATCTTATTTATTAAGCAATGGCTTCTATAATTCTGCCTCCTTGTAACTCAAATGGACTGAAAAGTATACAAGCAGGAAGTAGCTAAAAGCTTAGTTTGCAAGGTACTGCTAGTGACAACTATAGAACAACATCATCCTTTGCCTTTAGAGGAGCAAATTTCTTTTAACTTCAGTTCAAAGGAGTCCAGTTTCACAGAAAAACATGATGAAAAACTAGAATCAATAAATTATATAAGGGCCAGAGATATAGCTCAGTGTTTCCAGTGCCTGCCTAGAAAACACAAGGTCTTGAGTTTGATTCCTGGTAACCACATACCACAATACTGGACATGGTGGCTCATGCCTGTAACCCAAACACTCAGGAGGCAGAAAAAGGAGGATTGCTGTGAGTTTGAGGCTCACCTGGACTATACAGTGAGATCAGGGCCAGCCTGAACTACAAAGCAAGACCCTGTGTCAAAATAAATAAATAAATAAATAAATAAATAAAAGCATGGCTTGTTGCCAGGCGTGGTGGCTCAGACCTGTAATTCCAGCATTCGGGAGGCAGAGGCAGGAGGATTGCTGTAATATGAGTTCTAGGCTGAGCTCAGGGCCAGCCTGAACCACAAAGTGAGATCCTGTCTCAAAAAAAAGAAAAAAACATAATCATAGGTTGTAACTGATAGGACTAGAAATCAGCCCTAATCCTTTTGAAGACTTTCAATGGGACCTCAGTTGCTATACCTACTCAGAAAACCAGCTGAAAATAGTAAGAAATCCTTCCTTAGCTAGAAAATCCTGAGGTGGGACCTCATTGGCACTTCTCTGATTCTCCCTGATGCATTTCTTTCTGATGTTGCAGGTCTGTGGGTTTCATCAAGGTTACAGGTAACTCTTGCATGCTAGACTTCGGATCATGTCTACGGTCGGCACCATTTGCCACAGTTGATCAACCCATGGTGCTTGAATCCCTTTCTTTGGTCATCTTACCGGATACTGAGGCCACAGATAATTTTTCTTTCTATTTTCAAAATATTAAGACAATTGTCCACCTTGTTAAAATGTTGTCAATGCTGCACATATCATTCAGAACATAAGGATGTGCCTGTGCCTCCCTTGACCTCTCTCAGCCTCTCCCTCCTCACGGCTCCCACTATGCTAGACATCTTGCTTCAGCATAACTCAAGGGCATCTGCTATTTCCTCTCTGGAGACCTCTGAGCCAGGACATCAGAATGACAGAATGACTCCTTTCCTCACTCACTAAAGTGTCTGCATTCATTTCTCCTTTTGAATGTTGCTTTTCTTAATCATTCTCCCCCTCCTCTCTCTCTCTCTCTCTCACACACACACACACACACACACACACACACACTCCCCATTCTTCCCTTTCCAGGTTTTGACTTAGTATCTAAGTGTGCATGAGTGTATATATTCATGTCTTTGTCTGTTTTTCCAAAAACATACACATAAATATTTTTTTCAGTGGGTGAATAGTCCTCTCAGAAATTTAAATGGTGTTATGGGACCCTCTCTCTTGTCTTGTCTTTGCTTAAGCTTTTTCTACATTCACATCAATCCAAAGTTCACCGCGCTGTCCACCAGCAGCCCAGGATTCTGGGCTAATCACCTCAGGGTGAGGAGGCGCCCTCCCTTAGCAGGCGTGCGTATGGACAAGGAGCCTGGTCTTCCCAGCCCTCCTCAGATCATGAATCTTTTCTAGGTAGTCGTTATTCCCAGGGAAAAGGAGGCCTGAGCCAGCCAGGGACATTATACCTGCTATGGGAAGGGAAGAGGGAGAGCAAAGATCTCAACTCTCGCTCCACCTCCACGGGGGCAGAGTAGGGAGGGCTTGTTCAAGAAAGAGATGTGGTGAAACACTTCACATACCTCCTCCACTGCTGTTCACAGAACAAATATTTGAAGATGTGTACCAAGTTGAAGGTACTGACAAGATAATAAAAAATGGCAGGTCCTTCGGGACCAGCAAATGATAACTTGGTTCTTTGTAGCCTTTTGTTAGTTTGGTTTGGTGGGGTTTTTTTGGTTTTTTGGTTTTTTTTTTTTTTTTGAGACAAGGTCTCACTTTTGTAGTTCAGGCTGGCCCTGAGCTCAGCCTTGAATTTACAGCAATCCTCCTCCCTTCATTTCCCAAGTATTGGGATTACAAGTGTGAGCCACCACGCCTGGCACTGTGATATGTAATTCTGATTGGTGGTTGGTGTGAGTCTCCACGCCTGGCATTGTATGTACATTGTATGTGGTTACTGGGGATTGAACCCAGGTTTTTGCACTTGCAAGGTAGGTGCCAGAATTACTGAGCTAAATCCCTGGCCCTCTATGTAGCTTTTCTCTTTCCTTTGAGACTTCCCCTTGACTTAACAGATAACTGAAAACATGGTGTTTAATTACCAATTATTGGGCCGGGGATTTAGCTCAAGTGGTACCATGCCTACCTTAGAAACACAAGGGCCCAAGTTCGATTCTCCAATTATTTAGGATTTTTTTGTGCAGTCATTTCTATTTTAATTAAACTATGGTGATACAACATACTCTTTTTAAAATTCTTAAGTTTATATTTAAATTGTTATAATTTATATTACACATTACTATATATTAAATGCATGTTTTAAATTTGGAGGATCTTCTATTGTTTTTTAATTTTTATTTATTTATTGAGGCAAGGTCTTGTTTTTGTGGTTCAGTCTGGCCCTGAGCTTACTATGTAGCCCAGGTGAGCCTCAAACTCACAGCAACCCTCCTTCCTCTGCCTCCCTAGTGCTAGAATTACAGGTGTGAGCCACCAGGCCCGGCATTGTGGTGGGTGATATTGTTTGCTGATGGGCATGAGTCACCATGCCCAGCATTGTGGTATGTGGTTACTGGGGACTGAACTGAGAACTTTGTGCTTGCAATGCAGGTGCCAGAACCACTGAGCTAAACCCCTAATCTCTGTTTTTTTGTTTTTGTTTTTGTTTTTTGAGACAGGGTCTAGCTGTAGTTCAGGCTTGCCCCAAACCCACTATGTAGCCCAGGTCAGCCTTGAACTCATAGAAATCCTCCTACTCCTGCCTCTCGACTGCTGGGATTACAAGCGTGAGTCACCATACCAGGCACTGTGGTATGTGATTACCAGGAACTGAACTCGAGACCTTGTACTGGCAGGGCAGATGTCAGAACCACACAGCTAAATCCCCAGCCCTAAATTTTGGTTTTTGACCTTTTCATTATCTAGGGATATACCTTGGTGAATGTCACATAGACTTTTGTAATGAATGTGTAATTTGCAATTGATTAGTAGGTCATTCTACATACATTGACTGGATTCTATTAGTTTGATGAAGCCTCTGAGATCGCTATTCTTTCTAAATTTCTATCTAGTATTTCTATCACTTAACAAGAAGGTGTTGAAACTCCAAAAGATAACCACAGACTTTGTTTCTTCTTTCTACTCTTCCAAGGTTTTGTTCATGCTTTTTCTACATCTTTCCACGTGATCATTGTTTGATTTTAATTTGTTTTATTTCTCTCTCTCTCTGTCTCTCTCTCTCCCTCCCTCTCTCTCTGTCTCTCTCTCTCTCTCTCCCTCTCTCTCTCTCTGTCTCTCTCTCTCCCTCTCTCTCTCTATCTCTCCCTCCCTCTCTCTCTCCCTCTCTCTCTCTATTGTATCTCAATAGGAAATTAATAAAAATCTCAGGTCTACTCTCAAACAAGTATTATTTTGGGGTCTTCAAAACTAAGAATGTTGTAGACATAAACTGAAATCTACTTGCCTTCCTCAGGATGTTGAGACACCTTCTCCAAGGCTGTTCTTTGTCTCCATGAAGCACATTTGAATCACTGGCACCCTGCAAGGTGACCCTGGTACTAGAGGGACTATGGAAGGAACCAGTGAAGATAGAAAGAAGTTGTTCCCATTTGGGGTGTCATCTTCCTTAATCTTCAAAACACTGATGTAATGGTGATGAGATGCACCACGAACATTGTGAAATCAGCAAAATAATTGCAGTAGATCACATGTGATATACTTACTGTTCTCAACACAGTGCGCAGTCACATGTCGAAGCTCGGTTTCTCTGATATGAGGGTATGTTTTTGATGCCAAATGTAAGAGATTTTTAAAAGGAATGATCAGAGAACACAAGCTGATTTATGAGTGCAGTAGTTTTCTGATGTGGTCTTCAGCTGTAAACTAGTTAAATAGTGAAAATGTGAAACAAATCATCTTCCAGCTTGGAAAAGTTCACACAGCACTTATCTTTGGTAGAGAAATGAATAAAAGATAAATTTAACTCAAGCATACATTTACCTTTCCCAAATTAATGAATGGAACATGATAAAACACAGACACTACCACTGTGGGATTTAGGTAGTTCTATCGTAGTTTCCTTATTATTTTTCATTAGACAATATCCATCAAGTCTACCCTGATATTGACTTCATCTAGTCTGGTTTTGTTGTGTGTTTGGGCTCCAAGAGAAATTCCAGCAGAATGTTGACACCTTGTCTCTTCTCTGCAGTAGCTACTGAATAAATTTTGGTTTCATAGGCAGCTGTTGGCTTATTGTATCAGAAATACTCCTATGATTCTTTCCTATTGGATTTTCTTTCAGTATATCCATACTGGCCTTGGGATAAACACTGTGTCATTCATTTTCTGTCCAAGGCTCTTAGCAATCTCCTGACAAACTGCTTTTCTTACCTCATTTTCCAACTTTTTTCAATTAATATTTCAGGGCTCTGTGCAAACTGGGAGGCTTACTGCATCTCTTGAGAACCACCATAGCTTGGTGCTTTTGATTCTGTTCTGTCATCCTGGAGTTTATCTATCTTTCATTATTTTATGAAAAGAATGTAACTAGACTGCAGATCCTCACTCCAATGACATGACCTCCACCTTCTTCCTCCTTCAATATCTTTACAAAATATTCATTAGATGACTCCCAGCACCTCACTGCAAAAGAGACCATTTTTGACTTGTCTTTACCTTCAGTAGAGCATCTAGAATAAGACTTGCAAGTAGTTAAATCCAAGCAGTGTTGCTGCACATGCAGGAGCACAATTGAACACCTAATGTAAGAGTCTGTAGTTCTCGATATCAATTTATTTCTTGAAATAAACTTTATGAAATATATGTAAGACCTGTCAAGGAGAATTATTAAGCTCTGTTAATAGATAGGGAGATTTCAGATCTGTCTAAAATGGAATATTAAGGATGGGCCAGATTTATCTTCCCAGTAGAAACACCCAAAATTCTATAAAACATATTAAGGAGTAATTTTAAAAACCCAACTCTCGGGCCGGGGAGTTAGCTCAGTGGTTCGGTGCCTGTCTGCAAGTGCAAGGACCCGAGTTCGATCCCCGGTAACCACATACCATACTGGGCATGGAGACTCAAACCCAGCAGCAGTCAGTACCATGTACTACAGTGCCAGGCATGGTGGCTCATGCCTGTAATCCCAGCACTTGGGAGGCAGAGGCAGGAGGACTGCTGTGATGTGAGTTTGAGGCTAAGCTCAGGGCCAGCCTGAACTACAAGGTGAGACCCTGTCTCAAAAAAAAGAGAAAGAAAGTTACAAGGAGGAAAAAAGAAATGGAGGGGGAAGATTATACAAAAGCCAAGTCAATCAGTTAGACCTTATTTGTATCTTATTCCAGAAAGACTCATAACTCAATGACATATAAAACATTTGAACTTTTATATTATAGTATTTAAATATTTGTAATGTTATTTCAGTCATTTTAACAAGTATTTATTTTTTATAATATATATTGGTATTAGTAAAAGTAGAAATTATAAGATTTCTAGATTTTGCCTCAAAATGAGGGAAGAATATAAGTGAAGGTGAAATAAGAATAAAATATTAGATTTTAAATTTCATCCTAATCCTATTTCTACTACTATAACCAAATATCCAAAACTGGATAATTTGTAAACAGCAATAATTTGTTTCTCACAGTTCTAGAGGCTGGGAACCCACAGGAAGGCACCAATGTCTTCCGGGGCCTTTGTACCATGTGGCACTGTGACATCAACATCACAGGGTGACACTGGAAGTGTGGAAGGGCAAGTGTCTCCTCCTCTTCTGTAAAGCCACTAATCTATGATGGGCCTCTTGCTCACGACTACACCCAAGTGTAGACACTTTGTATGGGTCCATGCCAAGTACATGTCAGGATGTGAGTTTGAGAATCCAACTGCTCATGTGTGTGCTTCTGAAGGTCACATCCAAACTATAGAAGATTTGAACCTTATCACAAAGCATGTCAGTTCACAATACAAACAGGTTTTTGAATGCTATTGCCTGACTTGGATGCTTTTGGTACACTGACCATGTCCTGATTCCTGCCCTACCACACAGCAGTTGCATGGCTAGGCACTGGTCTGAACTGAGGAACCCCCTCCTCTCTCTCTCTCTCTCTCTCTCTCTCTGGACTGTCTCTCTCTCTTTCTTGGCTAAACTCCATTTGTAGTTACTCAATCTTAAGATTTCCCTACTTTGCACTAAATATTTCTTTGTTGCAGAGAGCTGTCTTGGGGCATCAGATGTTTAGTCTGGAGCTGTACTTTCTAGGTTGAAATTCCTATTTAGTCACATTTTATCTACCATATGTTGCCTAGATGAAGTTTCTTAACATGTCTTTGCACCCAAAATGGTCTCATTCTTAAAGAAGAGTTATTAATTATACATTATACATCTGAATTATCGCATGCATTTGTGGAAAACTTGAAAGAATCTGAACTCATAAAGTACCTTTGTTAGAGGCAAGGCAGCCACAATAGCAAAACACTTCCTCATGGAAAGTCACCTGGAGATGTCAACAGTGAGCTGTTGTCTGCTTGCCGCTGGATTACACAGGAGGGGCTTTGTCCCCCAGTCTTGAATCACTGTCAAAATATATGCAAAAAAAACAATGAGGGGAAAAATAATATGACGGTAATTTTAAAAAAAGGAAACAAACCTTATGTATATAGGGGGTGGGGGTTTTCGGGTGGGTAGGGGAATTGGGAATGGGAAAAAGTAAGAATTAAATTGTGTCAGGTACTGGTACAAATTCTCAGTGTTGAGTGTGATGATAATGTGTATATATAAGTACTAATAAAGACTAGAAATATATATATATATATATATATATATATATATATATATATGCAAAACACCTCAGTTTGAGAAGAGTAAACTCTGCTAGTAGAGGAGATCTCTTACCGTGATGTAGCCATGCAGGCCTATCCAGCTATATAATCATCCTTAACTTTAAAACCCCATAGGGTTCACCAAAAACATTTTTAATTCATAAATTACAATGTTGACAGGCTGCAGGATGTATTTTACCATTAGTTCATGTATTCAGTGGCATTGGCCAGAGTTGGTTAGCAACCCCGGAAAACTGGATATGAGCCCCAGGCCCATGCACATCAGCAGACGTAGTCTTACGTGGGAGACAGGGGGAGAGGATGCAGCCAGAACCCTTGTGGTAAACTCCAGACCCTCGTAAGTCCTATAGCAAAAGGGTTAACAAACAACAAATTGGGAACCATGAGAAAAGGGCTGAGCCCGGCTCAACTCTTGCTTCTTTGAGCAGAAGCAGAAGGCCCAATTTCACCCTAAACTTGCCTCACCTTTATTCAATACCAAGCCTTCACACCCCAAATCTTAGCATACGTAAAACAGGGTGTATCTCAGCAATAATCCCTGTAGGTGAAGATCCTATAGGGCAAGGCAGATGTCAGCCAATAATCTAGTGTACTAATCATGGTAAAAGATCCTACAAGGAAGAGCAGATGTCCACCAATAATTCTAGTAGTTGATGCCCGGGGCAAGGCAGACATCTGTAAATCATAAATTCATAAGTTATCCAGAGTTCCTGACAGTCTTATTCTTTTCACTGAGTCAGAGGATTTCTGTGATGTCTGAGGAACTTATTTATGTAAAGCATTATTAAATGTTAATTATTAAAAAATTATTAGTGGGCCAGTGATTTAGCTCAGTGGTTCTGTACCTGCCTTACAGGCACAGGCTTACAGGTTTGATCCCGGGTAACCACATACAACAATGCCAGGCGTGGCAATTAGAATCACTTTCCAGAGTGCTGGGTGTGGTGAATCACACCTGTAATCCCAGCACTCTGAGGCAGAGGCAGGATTGCTGAGTTCAAGGCTGAGTTCAGGACTAGCCTGAACTAAAAAGTGAGACCTTGTCTCAAAACACTTTAAAAAAAAAAGAAAAAAATTGTAGTTCAAATCAAGTTCTGATTACCTTGAGATTTACTGCAAAATAAGAGAATTTTGGAAAAATTTTCATGTACAAGTTTCCATAAGGGTATGAAAATTTAAATAACATGTTCCAGAGATGTGAAGGTCCAAACTGAATAAAATTTTATGTATTTTGAGAATTAATTTTTTTTTAGGTTTTTTTTTTGAGATGGGGTCTCACTTTGTAGTTCAGGCTGGTCCTGAGCTCAGCCTCAAACTCACATCACAGCAATCCTCCTGTCTTCTGCCTCTGCCTCCTGAGTGAGCCACCATGCCTGCACTGTAAAATGTGGTATTTGCCCAGTATTTTATGTGATAACTGAGGACTGAACCTGGGTCCTTGCGCTTGCAAGACACGTGCTGGAACCACTGAGCTAAATCCTTGGCCCCCGGAATTAATATCTTATAATTAAATTTGAGTACTCTTTTCAGTGAGAAGAGTAAGATGTCTTTCTATCTTATAGCCTCAATGAGGGGAAAAATAATATGACGGTAATTTTAAAAAAAGGAAACAAACCTTAATGATTGCTTAAATTTATGTACAAATTCAGAAATCTAATTGTATACCATGTCTTTTGGATGTAATTTCTTCATGCTGAATCCAATTCCCTCCCTTCTGAGATTCATATTTAAATAAATAATTTATAAGAATGTCTAACTGACTATAAATAGTTATTAAAAATTTCTTCATGTGGGTATCACATGCATTGACCTAGCACCAATTCTTCCATGTTGCACAGTATGTATAACAATTACTAGATCTACTGTTTTTATTTTTTAGTTAGAAATATTACACTAATCCTAACACTAACTGGAAGTACAAAACTAAACTTTATATCTGACTCCGTGAAACTCAGCACTTCACGTGTAAGCAGTCCCAAGATCAAAAATGATAATCTAGGGCCAGGGAGTTAGCTCAGTGGTTCCAGCGCCTGTCTTGCAAGTGCAAGGACCCGGGTTCGATCCCTGGTAACCACATACAATACTGGGCATGGAGACTCACTCCCAGCAGCAATCAGTACCACATACCACAGTGCTGGGCATGGTGGCTCACACCTGTAATCCCAGCACTCGGGAGGCAGAGGCAGGAGGATTGCTGTGATGTGAGTTTGAGGCCGAGCTCAGGACCAGCCTGAACTACAAAGCAAGACCCTGTCTCAAAAAACCTAAAAAAAAAAGATAAACTGTGAAAAACCAAGCTCACTCAACCCTGAAATTCAGATTTAGTTTTCCTATTGATGTCTTCAGCTAATATAGATACATGTATTATATAGTATTTATTCCTACAAATATATAATAATGTAGTATATATAATACAATGTTTAATACATATCTAAATTTTATATGCACACACAAAATAGACCATTAGTCTATTTCCTATTCATGTCATATACGATTCTATTTATCTATAACTATAATAATTGTAGCTACAACATTTGACTTGTACAGCGACTACAGTTCGGTCTTTCTCACTCAGATTCCGTTGACCGTATCCTAAGTATCTTACTGAGCTGTGACACTTCGTTTTCCGGGCTGTTCGCGGTGTGCCTATTGCATGCACAGTGTGTTAAACATGCTGGAACCACACTTGTGGAGGCAATAAATGTGTCCGTGACAGGTCAGGCCTTGGAAATGACATGGTTTACTGCTCTCACGACAGGAAAATAACTTATTTTCAGACATGTGGATCAAGGTGAAGCCACTCACCTTGTTTCAGTTTATTTCCTTTTAAATTTGGACACTAGTGAATAGCCAGTCACATTACTCTGCTTTCATTCCGCAGAGCTGGCTGGTCTTTCGCTCCTCCCAGAATGCACTGGGGCCAGGCACAGGGCAGCTAGCCAATAGCTTCGTAGATCACATAGCAATATCAGACTTCAGAAATTACAGTGAGGTTTTCTTGGTTTATATCTCTTGTTTTGAAATGTAATGAGGAATTGGAAAATAGAAGTTTATTCTAGGATTTTAGATAAATTATCAAATTTATAAAAATGAAGAAATTCTCAGTGCTAAACCTAGAATCCTGTGCTATATATGAAAATGTTAGAAATTAGTGAAGTCTGAAGGTTTGGACATGTTGAGGTTTTTTAAGCATCAAAATTTTATATACAAGCTCACATGTTCCACAGGTGAAAGAAGGAATTTGGAACAAAATCTAATGGCACCTTGGACCCTGTCTGCCACTCCAGCTTCTTCTCAGCACTTGTACTCAGCACTTCAAGTTCTAACAGGTTCTGTTGGTCTGATGCCCACAATTACGTTTTTAAACAATACTGTTCCCCTTCCTAAAATTACAAAAACCAATGAATACTTTTGCTTGGAGAAATCATTTTATTTTAGGGGGATGTTTTTCACTTAAATTAAGACTGCTTTAGAAATATTCAAATCCAAGCACTCATGACACATGCATTCTCTCAAAGTATCCTTTCCTAAATGTCTGTCAAATTCTGCACATCCAAAACGCTACCTGAGTCTCACCCTCAAGAAGAAGAAGATATACAAACACAATTCATCCAAAAATTAAATTCACTGAGGTGTATAAATCAGCCCTCAATCTGCACATCGTATTCAATTTCAAAAAGCACACTGTAGTTAGATGACTACATTTTCCAGGTTAACATTGGATCCCTTGAGAATTTGGTGTATTATATATGATAGCCATGTGCTAATGAAAAATAAAAACTGGGGAAAAAGAGATAGAAGGTGATGGATTGTAGGTTGCTACAAATGGGGAAGAAAATGCCCATCTTGGTGTTATAATTGAGAAAATAATGAAAGACTATTTAACATGATGCTTCCATTCATTAATACGAAATCATCCCAAATCAAGTTCTTAAATAAGGAAAACTACCACTCATTTCAGAGTAGCTGCAGATGGTTTCATTATAAGTTAAAAGAGAAAATGTGTCTTTACTTGAAATGTTATAGGTTTATCAGTGGAGCAGGCTATAAAAAGAAAATTGACTCTAGCAAATGCTTTAAGAAGACTGAGTAGGTAGGCTAGACTCTTTGCTATGTTAAACTATGTGAGAAAATCTTAGACATGGATATGTCCAGACACTGTGAATTTTGGGTAAGACCATGAGGCATTGCAACAATAAAGGACACTACTGATCAGATACTCAGAGCTTTCACTATGGTAAAGCGCAACTCCACATTTGTGAAAATGTTAGAAAGGGGACGCTAATGTGATTAACCTAGAAACACAGGTCTTCTAAAGAGAATAGCAGATATTGATTGATCAAAAATCAGTAGAATCCGAAGACTTTTCCAAGCAGGACCTGAAAAAACTTTGCTTCAGTACAAGGAGGAATATAGAGCCTTTGAATTCTTTCCAATTACAGCCCCAAGAATTCACACATCACAAGAAAGTTTCCAAGCTCTGCTTGGCCTCGCTTAGGACTACTATACAAGATACTGATTCCTCAAGACTGACAAAAGCATTGCTCCTACATTCCTGACCTAGACTATTTCTTGAAAAGTTCTCCATCTAATTCCTCATCCCCCACCACCAACCACCCAGAGAAGGGTTACTTCGGGTTTGTTCTACCATGAATTCATCTATATTGTGACAGTATCACATGTTATTACATGCTTATTACTATATATGCAATGACTGAGACAGATAGGACTCTCTTTGGGACCAGTAAAAACTATATCCAAATTACCCTTGATGGCGCCTACATCCAGTAAGGGTGCAAAAGCTATTAATAAAGGAAAGAGAATGTGGAAAGTTCCTCTCAAATCAATATTGCCCCTCGGACCCAGTATATTAAATTACTTCATAGCAACTTGGATGTTTTCTGTGTACCCGTTAGCCTCTGTGTACTGAATCATGCTCAGTGTGAAGCTGTGTTGGCTGAGCTCCTCCCGCCTGGTGAGACGCGTGTGAGAAATGACGCTCTTCCTGGTTCGCGGGTTACTCTCTGGCTTCTAGGCCAACTTCATAGGAGCTCACGCAGTCACTGAGTGAATGAATAAACGAATGAATGAGCCACTAGATGAATAATATCATTCTGTTTTGAGTCTGATAGATACAAAATTATTAGGCTAGGCAACTAGATAAATTGTAGGGCTCCATGAAAAGCATAACATGGAGTCCCTCGTTCATCAAGCAGGACAAACAATTTTTTCTTTATTTTGTAGATTCTCCTTCACATTGTCATTATGATTTTGTTTCCCATTTAATGTCATTCTATGAAAATTCATCTTTTCAGTTATTAATGTACATTTTGCTCTTTGCTTTTATATGGTACACTGCCAGTTTTAGATGCACATATACAAATGTCAAGCTTCTTTGTAGAGACGTTGAAATTGCACAGTTCTTATTGTTTAGCTTGCCGATGCACGTGTATTACACGAGTGCCAGAACAATGGAAAATGTCCTCAGCACGGACTCAGTTGCCTTTTCTTCTCTTTTTTTTTTTTTTTTTTTAGGTTTTTTGAGACAGGGTCTCGCTTTGTGGTTCAGGCTGGCCCTGAGCTCAGCCTCAAACTCACATCACAGCAATCCTCCTGCCTCTGCCTCCCGAGTGCTGGGATTACAGGCGTGAGCTACCACGCCCGGCACTGTGGCATGTGGTACTGGTTGCTGCTGGGTGTGGGTTTCCACACCCAGTATTGTTATGTGGTTACCAGAGAATCGAACCCGGGCCCTTGCGCTTGCAAGACAGGCGCCGCCGGAACCACTGAGCTAACTCCCCGGCCCTGCCTTTTCTTTTCTTGATACACATGTGGCATCAAGCGTCTACCTCCAGCTTCCCCCGAGTAAGAAAGGAACACAAAGGAAACCACGGTATGTTTTCCCTCCCACTCCCCTTCTGCCACAGCTCAGCGTAAGGCGTTCTCCTTGGACTTCCTAGGAGCTGCTGCTTGCACACGTCACGGCCCATGCACTCCCGTGTTGATAGGCCTTGTGGACGGTCCGCAGGAGGGGGCCTGGCGCTGTGCGCACTTAGCCTGCGTCTCCCTTTTCTGTTCATGTGCAAGATCTTTTAACTCCTCATACTTCACTTACAAAATCCAAGTCCCCAGATAAGATTATTAAGTATTTCAAGACTTGAACAGCAGAGTATTAAACCACGCGCCGAGACTTGTAGTGTGCAGAACTTTGCGTGACCTACACAGGTCATGTACCCAGTCCTTGAGGAGGCCCCGGTGCCCTAGAGACAAAAACGTCCCCGTCCCCCAAGTCCCAACAGCCAACCACAGTCACGTGCTAAGCACATTGTCTTGTAAGTGTCACTAGAGGGCAAAGAACTGAGTTTTGCCTCAAGTTGGGCTTGCAGACTTTGTCTGAGTTCAAATATAACGTTATCTTTCAGACTGCGGAAAGGAATGTCAATAAGATAGTTGCCAAAAGTCTTGAAAATTGGAAGTTTACACAGATGATCTTAGTGGTAACATAATCAGAAAGAAAGGCTCTGTTATACATTCATATCTGAAGTAAAGAAAGGTTTTCTAGCTGAGATTATTTTATTGGTGGATTAATTCATTCATTAGTGGATCTTCAACTCAAGTTCTTAGGCTGTCACCAGTATTTTTAAGCATAAAAAAGAGGCCATACAAGAATAGAAAAGATGAGAGTTACTCACTTTTAGTAAAGATGTAGATAATTTTATGAAATTTTTGTTTCCTATATATCTAATACATATGTACATTATAACACATGTATCTACTAAATGTATATAAATATTCATAAATGTATGTATGTGTGTGCATAGGCTTAATATAATGGGCTCCAAGTTAGTATGTATTTCTTTCTGTGTATCATCATTTAAGAAGCAAAAACAAAATGTAAAAAATAAAATCTATGTCTTTAAGTGAATTCTTTAGATTCTGAACTGAGGGAGCATATTTATTTTTGCACTATAATTCAAATTAATTTCAGAAAAAAATAAACGCATTCATATAATTCATCCTGAGATTTTTTTCTGCAAAATGTTCTCTTTATAAGCTTAGTGTCCTATGGATGGTTATATTCTCTGGTTTCAACATCCACCAAAGTGTGGGCATTCTGAACAAAGAAAGGAAAAGCACATTTCTTCATTTATATCATGTGACTAGTTCTCAGCACACTTCCTTAGATGGACAGGATCAGGCCTCTTACAGGTAAGGAAGCTGAAACTCAAGTTGGAAGACAACTGCAGATCTCAAAGAAGCAAAATGGCACTTGGAACATATGTTGCCTATAGGGAAGTCCTGTGCACAAGTCTCCTGAGGTGTTATAATCTTATAAAAAGTGCTGAAAAGATTAAAATTAAAAAGGGAAATAACATAAGTGGTGCACAAAAATCAAGGTTTGATTGTGTTACAGTCTAGTGAAATATAATTTAATTTGGACTCCATTTTCCCACTGAACCATAGCGTAACTAATAGGCAATATTCTTCAGTGAATCAGAGCCTTAGTGTTTGCGTTTTCTTGTGGTTACATTATAAGAAATAACGTGCAATGTTTGGATTTCTCTGTACCCACAATCTAAGCCATTCAAAAACAACAAAATTCCACAAAAGAGGAGGAAAAAATAAATCTTAGAGAATTTTGGAGAGAACAGTATCAACTTTTTATAGAAATCGTAAGAAAATCATCTACATTCGTATCAAATATCAGGTTTCCTGCACAGGAAAGGAACGCTGCAGTACCTGCCATTTTAAATTACTCCCTGTCCTGTTTCTTTTCCTCCTGTTCCCCTGGGATGTTCATGTCTTGAAGAAATATGTGTGCTCTCTGAAAATATTTCCTGGAGTCAGTGGATTCCATATGTTCCTAGGGAAACAAAGTATTCACTCCGTGGGTCACTCCTGGAGATATTCAGATCTCCTAATCAGGACAGTTGGACCCTGTGCACTCTGTATTTTCAAAGCTCTCTTATGTAGACCTAGATAGAACTCACGTGCATAGGATCGAACCCTCCTTTGCCCTAAAACAACACAGTTGTACAAACACTCTCTTTCATGAATGCACACACACATGCTCGCACACACACACCAACACACACACTCCCACACAGACAGACATATAAATGTATATTTCTTGTAGTTTAACTACATTTGATACTGGTGTAATGAAAATAAGATAAATATTTCCAAAGAAGTGAATCATTGTTCCAAATCCAAAAGAAAGATTTGGAATGTGCAGGAAAATGCACTCACTATTCTTTGCTCCCAGAATTGAGCATAAAAAGAAGGACAAAAATAATGAATGATGAGGATGGTTTTGCTTCATCTGTTTTTTTTTTTTTTAAACTAAAGTCCAAGGATCAGAGTGTAACTTGTGCTTCCTTTTGAGTGAAACAAACTAAAAAGGTGGTTCTTGAATCACTTGCCTTGTTAGGTTTCTCCCTTTCTGTTCTGTAAATAGTTCTTCTATTTTTCCTTCTAATGCTGGAGCAGCCCCAGAGAATTTCACTGGCTCTCTTTTTCGTTAAACTTAGAATTTTTATTTACATCCCTGGCTTTGATCGTAATCGGCATTCTTTAAACTAACAGATATATATCTATCTCGTTCACTTATGCAGATTTGCTGACAATCACTATGTCTCTGGAATTTGTTGTTACAGCCAAACAGTCACAGCCATCAGCACCTTTTAATTCACAGAGCTGCAGAGCTGTGGATCTCCGACACAAACACACCAGCTGAGTGAGTAGAGAAAGGAGAAGAATTTCATGACAACAGCTACAAGGAAAGAAAAGAGAGGCTACAACTAGGAAGAGAACAAGGTAGAAGGAAAAGAGACTGAGAAAGTGATGCTTAAGGTAAGATCAAAAGTAAAACAAGGACCGGGGATTTAGCTCAGTAGTGCTGGCACCTGTCTTGCAAGCGCAAGGACTCAGGTTCGATCCACAGTAACCACATACAATACTGGGCATGGGGACTCACCCCAGCAGCAATCAGCACCACATACCACAGTGTCAGGCGTGGTGGCTCATGCCTGTAATCCCAGCACTTGGGAGGCAGAGGCAGGAGGATTGCTGTGATGTGAGTTTGAGGCTGAGCTCAGGGCCAGCCTGAACCACAAAGTGAGACCCTTTCTCAACAAACAAACAACAACACAAAACAAACAAACAAAAAAAAGTAAAACAACAACAAAAATAGAAGGGACAGGGTAGCAGGGATTTGGAGCAAAAATTGCTTCCAGATTTTGGGCCCCTAGCTCTGAATAAACTCCAACAATTGTCTGCTAGGCAAACATGTGAGTAGTCTCTCATCTCCTCAGTCTTCAGAGGTGTGGGACAGAACCTAATTTCTCTCACAAATACAACTGTGAAAAGCACAACTAACTGTCACTGCTTTTTCTGTCTTGGGTGTAGGCACTATCATTCATCGAAGCTAAACACTTGAGAAATCTCAGCAAAAATCTCCCTCCTCCCCCACAGTTTTACATTCTGCCTAACGTAATATGGTGCCTTCTATTCCATGTAAGAGATGAAGTGTTTTCGTGAGTTGATGAATAAATCAATAATTTAATGAGTAGAAATGTCTTGAGCTTCTGGCTACAGACAAGAGAAGATTCTAAAGTGCCACTGCTAGATCTGAATAATACATTTTGCTTCCTCACTCAAAATGCACACTCCGTCAAAGGAGACTTAAGCTAGTTTGTTGTTGTTATTGAACTGATCACAGTATTGAAGAACTAGAAGGAGAAACAAGTTATCTTGTCACCCAATTTCCCTCAGTCTGAATCCAGTTCCTGATAAAGGAAATTGGTAGAATCTGTATTTTTTACGTTAATTATTATTGCTGGAAAAGAATATAAAAAGAGAGTAATGCTTACCTTCCATCTTTTACTATGTAAATACCACTCACAGATTTATATTTCTGCACATGGGTCTTCCTGCAGACATATATCCAACTATAGATTTGCATTTGCACTTGGATATCTAATTAGCTTCTTACATACAAATATCTACAGTGAATTCCTGACAGTTGCCCTCCAGCCTACCTCTCTGACAGATGTCACCATCTACATGAATAATAATAATTCCATCCTTCTACTTACTCAGGACGAAAACCTAGGATTCACATTTAACTCACCCACCTGCCCCTACAGAAAATAATCTTTTCCTCTCCACTCTGCAGTGTTTCCAGAATCTGGCACATCATCATCTCACTTGTCCTAAATCAACATTGTATCTCTCTTGGATTATTGTAAGAACTTTCTCAGTGGTCCTTGTTCCATATTTGTTCTTATATTCTTCTCTCAAAAATGGCCAAAGCAAGACTTTTTTGCCTCAGAATTGTGCAAGGGCTCCCTCACACCTGGAGGAACACCCCAAGTCCATAGAGTGGCCCTGTCGGTCCTCACGACCTCCCTGGCCTCGTCTGACTTAGACTTCTGTGCCATATCTACACTCTCAACTCCTACACTGTGTTCTCTGGAACTCATGGTCCATCTCTCAAGAAATCCAGCATTCTCAAACTCTTCTCTGCTAGTCCTCTGATCTAGACCCCACCACTTTTTCTTCCCATAACAGCAATGAGGTGCAGAGTCCTTGTTTTTTATTACCACCCCTCCCTCCATCCCTCCACACCCAGCTCCTCTGAGCACACACCATCAGGCACTGATGTGTGATAACCGACCATGCTGCAGATGTCTGTGGTCCTCCAGGTCATTCTCTCACAATCTCTGACAGTTGCATCATCGAGTGAGCCCTGACCTATGCTTGATAATAACACCAGTCACTGAAAACCTCACCTGCTTTCTGCTGTTCCTGTAACCTAAGGTGAACTACGGAACAGGTGAACTATGAAACATGTGTGGAAGATGCCGTGTGTTTTACAGTCTCAGAATATTTGTTCTTTTTTGTTTGTTTGTGTTCTACAAAACTTTTTATCTCTACCTAGCAAATTTCTACTCATCGTACACTGTCTGCCAACAGTTTTATGAGTTTTTCCTTGATTAATTTCAAATCTCAGATGAGATAACACTAGAAACTCCTCTTACTGGGATGTAACTGAGAATTCCTTCCTTTTCTTGCCAGGAGAGATGATTTCAATAATCCATCTATAGTGAGGATTATTATTATCTTCACTGAAGAAGCTTTAGGAAATGGACAAACATACAGACCGGTGAATTACAGGGGAGTATTTTAAGATTTATTATTAAATATGTTTCTACTCTTTTATTTATTTATTTTGCAGCGGAGTCTTGCTTTTGTAGTTCAGGCTGGCCCTGAGCTTAGCCTTGAACTCACAGCAATCCTCCTGCCTCTGCCTCCCGAGTGCTGGGATTACAGGCATGAGCCACCATGCCAAGTACTATGGTATGTGGTTCTGATTGCTTGTGGGTGTGAGTCACCATACCCAGCATTGTTGTATGTGGTTACTGGGGATCGAACCTGGGCCCTTGCACTTGTGAGGCATGCACCAGAACCACTGAGCTAAAGCCCCGGCCCTGGTTTTACTCTTTATTATGGTTCTATTCAGTTATTGTGATCTGGAAAAGAGGGAAGAAAAAAATTTCCCAAAATTATTGAATACAAAATAAATAAGTGTTAGTTAGTGTGTGCCTGACACTGTCTTTTCTTGGCATGTCATGCATAATTGTGTCATATAAATAGGTTCAAGCCAAGCAGAGCTAACTTAACACTGTAAAAGGACCGTGACTGCTAAGGAAGTGTACTTAAGGTCATGAAAGATCAGTCAGCTGGGATTCTTATTTGCCAATCTTGGGGGAGTTAATCACAGTAGAATAACTCTAATTTTACTTAGCAAATCCATAATTCTTTCTCTTAGCAAAAACTAAGAAACCACACCTTGTTCTCAGAAAAGATTTAATAATCAAGAACTGAAGAGAGATTGAAATGTCAACTGATATTCCTCAGATGAAAATTAAAAACACTGGACAAGAGGCAAAAATACTGGGTATTGTTAAGTTATCTAAGCTCTTATACTAATTCTGCAACTGAATTACTATATCGGATTCCTTTTAAAATATGTCTGCTTAGAATTCTGACAATATTAGAATCTAAATAATCTTGCATAAAAGTGAATCCTTGCTTCAAATCATTTAAGTACACAAAATCCTGACCTACAAAAACAACAAGTGCTCACTCATCCAGTAGAAGAGTTTGAGCATGAAAACTGGATAGTAGGTACTTAAAACCATCACCGTGCCTACCCCCTCCCTCCAAAAGGAGCCTCTCCCGTCTTGGGTTCATGCCTTGCGTGAGAAGGGGAGACACTCACAGGCCAGAATGAATACATTTGATGAGTATCTGTTGTGTTCTCACTGACATCTACTACAACATCTCACTGTGGACTTCTGTGGAGTAACTTCTTGAAGGTAGGGAATTACTTGGGCCTGAAGAGAAAAACAGAAAGAAAATGAAGCACAATGGTCTCCTTCTGGGAAGTGCTCTGAAATGGCAGTACAGTGATTTTACCGGGTCCATTGAAAACTCTGGGACCTTTGCAAACCAGTTCATCTTTCTTCTTATTTTTAGGGTTTTTTTGAGACAGGGTCTCACTTTGTAGTTCAGGCTGGCTCTGAGCTCAGCCTCCAACTCACAGCACAGCAATCCTCCTGCCTCTGCCTCCCGAGGGCTGGGATTACAGGTGTGAGCCACCACGCCCAGCACTGTGGTATGTGGTACTGATTGCTGCTGGGCGTGAGTCTCCATGCCCAGAATGGTATATGGTTACTGGGGATCGAACCTGGGTCCTTGTGCTTGCAATAAGGTGCAGGAACCACTGAGCTAAACCCCCGGCCCCAGTTCATCTTTCTTTACCTCAGGCTTCTCAAGTGTGAAAGAGGAAAAATGTGAAAAATCACCTTTGTCTTGTGACTCTCAGGATGATCATATAAAGTGATGTGTGGCAAGAATCTGAAAACACAAAGAAGTATGATGAGCTCCAGGGAATTTTCAGGGAGAAGTCTATAGGAGTTAAGCAAGCCCTGCAAGTCCTGTGTGTGGAAAAGAAAGTGCTGACAGCAAACACTGACTTAGCTGGGCCAAAGACTAAAAGAGAATAACATGGAATCAAGTTAGATCCGGTTCATTCAGATCATGGGATTTGTTTTATTTATTTGTTTATTTATTTTTGATACCAGGGATCACAGAACTTCATGCTTCTGAAGCAGGTGCAGAGCCACTGAGCTAAATCCCCAGCCTGTGACTTATTTTTGATATGTTAAAATATGTTTGGGATTAATTTTAGTAGGTAACAACCGTCAGGTACCTAAGCTTTTGTAGTTGAATAGGAGAGAAGCCAAAACATAGTGTTTTTCAGCTAAAACTATTTATACGTAGATGAGTTCTCAGAGGAGAGACAGATCAAGTAGTAAACATGTGAGATTAAATAGTACATTTCTCAGAAGATTCCATTGCAATATGTACAAATAGAATACTGCTTACATCTCAGCATTCTGAAAGCAGAGGCAGGAGGATTGCCATGAGTTTGAGAGCAGCCTGGGCTACATAGCAAGTTGAAGCCAGCCTAAACTACACATAGCGAGATCCTATATCAAATATATATACTCTTTACAATGCTAGAAAGAGTCTGAAAGCTTTGTAAGGATAGATTAATTTGCCATAGTAGATGAGACTGCAAGAGTCAGTATTCCAAGAGAATTCTTAAAATATCATAGTTTTTAATGTAACTCAGTAGAAATGGAATATAGGAAAATAAGATTATTTAAAACAATTAAAGGAGGTGCCAGGGATTTAGCTCAGTTGTTCTGGCACCTGCCTGGCAAGCACAAGTCCTAAATTTGATCCCCAGTAACTACATACCACAATGCTGGGTGTGGTGACTCATATCTGTAATCCCAGCACTCAGGAGGCAGAGGCAGGAGGATTGCTGAGTTCGAGGCTTGCCTGGGCTACACAGTGAGGCCAGCCTGAACTACAAAGCGATACTCTGTCTCAAAAAAAACAATAACAACAACAAAAAACACAAACATTTAAAGAATCTTTTCATGTGTTTTCCATTGCTGTAGTAAAATACCTGATGCTGAGTACTTTATTTTCATAATTGTTAATTTAGCTTGCACTTGGAAGGTGAAGTTCCCAGATTACGCTCCGTTTCTCCGAGGCTCCACTCTGCTCTGCAGCACCACGTTTAGCACCAAGTTCCCAACACGGGAGTCTATGGCCCCAGCCACATCCTGTTCAAGGCGGAAGTAAAACCCAGGAGGTGGGAACAAGAAGAATGGGCCGAACTGCAATGTTAGTTTCAACACATGGAGACACTTGGAAAGATGAATGCAAAGACTGAGTAAAAAAAAATACTAAAGTAATGAGAGCCACTTACATCAGAACCGTCAGGAAACTTTGGAAGAGGTAGGCACACATACAGTGAGTGGGAGCTGAACAGACCGAGAGCAGTAAGAAATAAAAGAAGCATGGGAAAGGGCTAAATAGGTAAACTCCGCTTTCAGCTTTTTAATGATTTTAAACTTTTAAGAATATTAAAATTCATAAAAAGAAGCTTTAGAGTCAATCTTTAAAGGCATTTGGATAACGAGTGGCAACATTGCTGTGCAGTTTATTTTCATGCAAAGAAAACAAGTCAAGAAAAACGTGGGATGAAAGAAAGAAATCCTAAAAGGGACTGATCCAAAGAATGGGATCAAGAACTTCTGATGATGTAAAAGTCTCTTAATTATTGTGCTCTTTCCTACTGCAGAGTATCCATCTTTCCACACTCTGAAGTGTCGGGAGGTTTCTGAGGCAGAAAGACAACCAGGTCTGGCAGTTCTCCTGGGCACAGGGACCCAAACCTCCTGTGGGCAAATCGGAAGAAGTGACTGCGAAAGGTAGAGCAGCCAGTGCAGCTTAATGAGGCAGAGTTCAGGAGACTTTGAAAATGCCCCGGATATTTAAGTGGGAGAAAAACTGATTTTATTGATTGCTTATTGGACACGCTGTGTCTCTTTAGATTCCCTGCTTATGTATCTTAGTAAGGTAGGTTTGCATACGAAGCATGAAATGTTCCAAAACCTACAACTTACTGATTCCCAAGATGCTGCTATAAAAGGAAGATTCCATACCTGACTTCATGTGGTGGGTCCTGGTCAAACTACACACAGTTATTCATGTATTGTGTTCTAGGTATCCTCCAACTGTTTATAAGGCATCCCAATAATGATTGTATTTAGACTTGGATTTCTTTCTCCAGAACACTTCACTATGTATATACAAATATACCTACATCTAAGAAAAAAAAAAATCCTAAAACCCCCTGTTCCCTAGTATTTTGGATAAAGGATAGTAAACCTCTACTATTCTTATTTTTTCAAGAGTTTAACAAAAGTTTAATACTTATCCCAAAATAAAATCGCTAGTAAGCATCAGTATTGAAATTTATACATGGATATATATATATAGAGAGATATATATAGAGATATATAGATATATATAGATATAGATATAAAGATATATATATATAACTCAAGGCCTGCAAGCTTTACATTACATGTTTTAAAACCTCTTTCCTTATCTGTAAAATGAAGTTATGGAAATAGATGTTCCCCAAGATCCTTCCAGCTCTGACATTCTCTGCATCTGCCTCATGCAAGCCCATTTTTATTGGTCAACTCCCTTACCCAAAGGGAAGTTTTAAGAATTATGTGTTGTACAAAAAATTTTAAAAATAATTCAAGTCTACACTGATAGAGTTTGAAGAATCTTTCATGAGAATGTATGCTAATCCTTGTGCTTCACAAGTAACTACAACACAGAAACAGTAAGACAATAAAGCATTCTATAAATGTATGTGCGGGGAACATGATAGTCAGGACTAAACATTAGCAGCGACAGTTCCTAGAATTGATTCTCTGTCACCTTATTGGTAGAAGGTGGACAATTTTAGCACAGAAGATTTAGTAATTTCAAGCTCACATCATAGCTTTTGGCTTAGACTACTCAGTGAAGTTTCATTGTCCCAACTGTTATCTTCATCACCGACCTTCTCAGAGGCATCTTTATTATGGCTCTTACTGTGCAGTGGTCAGAAGCAGCAGTGTGCAGTGCACTGCAGGCCTCGTGAGCTCAAACTCCTTTTGCCTTAGTTTCAGGCACCTGACAGAAGTCCAAGTTGACGATAAGACCAGAGTTTGAAAAAACATCTTTCCTCTTGTGGACTTCTTATCACCCTGGAAATTTGGTTCCCACCACATAGATACTTCCTGCCACCTTAGCCTTGGTACAGTTGGTTGGGGTGAATCAATCCCCTGATAAAGAGCAATGTGAACAGACACTAAATACACAATCATTTGGAGGAAAGTTAAAATTAAGCTTTTCACTAGTTGAGCTACTTATGAAAACTGTACTTTAATTTTCCCAGTGTTTTTGAGTAGTAATAATAAAAATCCCCACTTGTATATCACCTCCAAGTTTGCAGAAAAGCATTCACTTGCATTTTTCTGCGTGACTGTTCCAGAACTGTCCTCACGCGATAGGTGATGACATTGAAACAAAGAAGTGTCTCATTCGAAGCAAGCATGAGATTAAGCAGTTGAACCTCAACACAAATTCCAAAATGCTAATTCCAGCTTTACGTGTACTTTTCCTACTGACAGAAACCAAACTCCGCTGAGGTTCCCTTCCTCCCTATAGAGTAGGTTATTTAAGAGATGGTGAAAAAAGTCTTGTTCCTCTACCCATCGGGTTAATGTGTGACAGAGGTGCTAATTGGTTTCTCAGGGTGGTTGAAAGGGATGTGGGTCCCTACAGTGAGATACGGAGCCCAGAGCCCATGGAGGAAATAGACCCAGTCACGGGAGGGTCAGTACTTGCGCCCCTGCCAGAGAGAACTAGACTCCTGAAGACTGAGCTGAAAGTCTTTCTTCCATCCTGGTCTTAACAGACACTGAGCTTTCTAGTGAAAAAGGGACTCGAAAGAGCAAGCAGAGATCTTCCTTCTATGTTGCTGTCAAGACTCCCGTGCAGCATCTGATTCTGCAATCTGTCACTTCCCAGAGCCAAGAGAGGCAGCGAGAGCCTGAGTTGTGTAGAAAGCGGCAGAGTTGCTGTGGGCTTTGTTCTCTTCTTTGTGCCAAGTGGGATGGGACTCTGGCAGCGGCACTTTGAATAAATCGTGAAAACAGTTCTAAGGGCCAAGAAATTACTTCATAGGGGAGAGGGAGGGAGAAAGAAAAGAGGCGCTGACTCCCTGGAGCAATCAATTTATGTGCTGTGCTGTGAGATTTGATTATCTTTATCTGATTTGTATAACTTCAAACACTGTTGGTCACAAAATACCCCACATTTTAAAAATCCGTGACTCACTTCTTAACCCAGTGACCTACCTGTACTTACCGGTTATGAGTTCAACTTCCTCAAGCAATTTAGTGTGAATCAGCTTCCCGTTCCCTGAGAATAGCATCTGGCCTCAGGAGTGTTGGTTTTCATTTTTCAATTCTGCAATTCTAATTTGCTTTTCAATATCAAGCTAAAATAATAACAGTAAATTGTATGGAAAAAACTGCGGAGTCTCTATAGAGAGATCTAAACTGAAGCTCTGGTTGGCTGTTATTGAGCTGGATGACACTGATCTTGTTACCTTCCCCCTTCAGGAGCTCAGTTTCCTTCTTTGTTCAAAAGCTGTTTGTTTTTAATCTCTATACTTTAATACACCCTAAAATTCTATGAGTTTCTGATGTCCAAATAATTCACAGGAATGTCCATGGTGCCAAACACTCAGGTGGTATTTTCAAGGACAGCATACACTTTTTGCATCCTGGTAGGAGACAGAAAAAATTTAGAAGCAAAAGAAATATAGCAAAGGTCAGATTTTTTTTTCCAGTAAATTTCAAACCAGGTGAATTAAATTTTACAAAAGAAGTCAATGAAGATGTTATGTGTTTGGGAATAATTTACTTTAATTCACAATTCATAGGAATAAATAAAGTTAGGGTCAGGATGTAGCTCAGTGGTTCCATACCTGCCTGACAAGAACAAGATCCTGAGTCTGATTCCTGGTACAAAAAGACATAAATAAAAAAATAATTAAAACAAAATATTGAAAAGTCAAAATAAAATTTTGGTACTAGAATAGAATTTGAAGGTCATGGGGTGAGATAGGAGAAAGACGGGCACCGGCTGAAATGTCTTGAGAGGTTTCTATCACCTTCAGGCCAGTCCTCAGATCCTTCCCTCTGCATAAATATCACCTGTGATTTATGGGGCAGCAAAGTTATATTTGTTATTTATAAGGTCATATATTTTAAGTATTTATGGTTGCTTTGAAGTAAAATATCTGTCTCATTCATAAAAAGCCTTATTCACTACATACTTCTGTATTAATCAGAACCCTAATAATATAACAGGAGCACTTGGGACTAGGTGATTCTGTATATCTTATGGAAATAATATGTTCTTTATAATTTCCAGTGGCACCTGATCTGTTTTGAAATAGGTTTAGAGGCCAAAGCCTGGGTTGTACTGAAATAGCTCTCAAACACACCTCTCCAGTGTGTACCATAGCTCAGCATTTGGACTACACTCTCAAGGCAGAGATACGAATGAAGCAAAAGCCCATTGGCCATCTGTTGGGGGTCTGGGTTGGAAAGATTCCCTAGAGGAACAGAGTTAATAGACAATGCACGTCCAGGGCCAGGGATTTAGCTCAGTGGTTCCGGTGCCTGCCTTGCAAGTGAAAGGGCCCGGATTCAATCCCTGGTACACACATACCACAATGCTGGGCATGATGGCTCATGCCTGTAATCTCAGTACTCAGGAGGTAGAGGCAGGAGGATTACTGTGCGTTTGAGGCTCACCTGAGCTACATAGTGAGCTCAGGGCCAGCCTGAACTACAAAGTGAGACCTTGTCTCAAAAAAAAAAAAAAAAAAACAAAGGCAAAAAAGAAAAGAAAAGGCACATCTAGTCATGTGAGAGGGTTGTCAGGCAGCCTCACAGGACCAGAGGCAGGACAGCACACAGCACCCAGGAGCTAGAGGACCCAGTAGCCTCTCAGCCCAAGAAACTGCAGGCAGGAGAATAAGAGGTCAAGGCTGTAGGGCCAGCCTTGGCACTGCCTGAAGGCACCACCATGACTCCTGCCATTGGAAGGCTGTAGAGATGGGGGACCAGTTCTAAGGTTATGGCAAGGATTAAAGCTCTTCCAAAACAGACATCTGCTTCTCCTCTTCCCTCTACGTCACCCAAGCTGTAAGGCTATCGGTGGGAGCCTCCCACATCTGCAGTGAGTTTTTCCCCTTCGTTTGCTGGCTGATCTGTAAATCATCTGGAGATGCACCCAGCCTAAGCTCTGCTCATCTGCTGGGCATTTCTTAATCCACTCAAGTTGTTATAGTGTGGTTAACGGTCATAATCCACTTTGTGTTAACTGGACAAGCAAATCCAGCTCCTTGAAGCATAAATAAAATTAAGTAAATTAAATCCTAAATATAATCACAAGTTTATAATTATACCTAATATGACATGAATACCTCGCATATAGACATAGGCATACAGATTCATTATCTAGAACTGAAGTCAAAATGTAACATTGGGGGATGTTTACTTTTATCCTGACATTCTACAATTTAAGTGTTTTAAGGTATAAATATTAAGTCACTTAACTTTGTCACAGAGAATGAAAACAAATACCTGCTTAACACATATGTGTATATTCACAAACATACTAATGAAATAGAAAAATATTTCTAATATTTTAAAATTATTATCTAAATGTAGATAGTTAAATATATTAACTAAATGTATTATTATACATTTAGTATACTAAATATATACTAAATGTATTATTATCTAAATGTAGATAGTCATGCAGTCATAGCTGATATTTATAATTACCATCTTCTACTGACCATTCTGTATTCTCTTGGCACGTAATACACACCTCACAGAAAGTCTTATTTCTTTACTGCTCAGATGAGCCATACTTTCATTCCTGAAAGTTCTAGGCTACTTGTCATCTTGCTTGGATTGGGCTAGAACTGTAGTTTTGCATTAAACTTAGTAGTAACAGAGAATGGTGATTCTAGGAGATGCCTACGGGATACTCCACACCCAAATATATTCATCCTTACTGTCAGTGTGGATGAAGAGTTTACTTTCCTTTTGGTAACCTGGATCAGTCACCCCTGACAACACGTGACATGTTTTTAAGCCCACTGATGGAGTCATGGGAAGCTGAACATGGCCAGGGTTAGTCTTATCTTTCAGTTCATTGGGATAATTTCTGTACCTCCTAGGAGAAGCTTTCCTCCCTGTGGAATGAACACTTCTAAACCAGGAGGACAGAAGGCAATGGGAACATAAAAAGAAAAGATGGTTGTGGATCATTAAGGGTAAGGCTGAGTGCCACTATTCCCATTTCCACACCCTGGTTCCTGTGAAACGTGGCTATAGCGGAATGCGTGCCACAATTAGGTTCCAATTCAGAGCATATGCAACCTGTGCAGGACTCCTCCAGTTCTGCTGTGCATTCTGCCATTCCACCAACCCAGCTGCTTCTGCACTAAGAGAAGCATAGCTAAGAGCAGGGAATTAAAGGAAGTGCATTTTTCAATCAGAAGCAATACTGTGTGGAATATCCAATGATAGCTAAGGCTTCTACAAGTTCACAGATGGTAGATTTGGCAGAAGCACTGCATGCAGAGAAAACAAATCCATGTCTGGAATAAGTGTCTATTTGCAGAAAGACAAAGTTCTTCCTTTTCAGGGTAGATGCACTCCAACATAATCAACTGCCACACGTTGCAGCCTCATCACTCCCAAGAGTGATGCCATATCATGGAGTTGGTGTTGGTCTCTGCTGTTTGGACATTAAGCATTCTGCAATAGCAGTAGCCAGATTAGCCATGGTGAGCAGAAGCCCATATTGCTGAACAAACATAATGGCTACCTTGTTATCAGCCCATTGGGCAATGACAAGAATGGAAGAAGAAAGAGACTGACTCCTATCCACAGAATGGATCATCATTTCCCCATGATTACTGAAGTCCTCTTCTGCTAAGGTCATCTTTTGGCGAGCATTTACATGGAACATAAACAGTTCTACGTACTTTACCCATAATGACAGGTTGATGTAAATATTCTTCCCCGAGTATCTTTTTTCCAGAATTTCTCTCATGTTTCTTGCAAGTCCCTGACTATCCAACCAGACCATGGGCTATGACCTTAAGTATTATATAGCTTATGGCTATCATTCTCTATCAAGCAAAATGTACAAACAGGTGTATTTCCCAATGTCTGCCAACTGGGAAGATTTCCCTTCAGTATTATCCTTCAGGAATATTCTGGAAAGGGGCAGTAGCACTGCTGCTGCACACTTTGGTCTGGGACTTTCATAACATACAGAACCAGCTCTAAAGCGAGCGTAGGTGCTTTTCCTCTGTCAGCTTAGCCCAGGGTGCAGACCATGAGGCCACTGGTGCACGCTGGGAGACAGTGCAGCAAGAGCACAAGCCATGACATTTGGGCCTCTTTTTCATACAATTTATTTATCCCTTCAGCATTTCCTTGGCAAAATCACATATACACCACCAACGACTGATGATCAATTGTCATTGTTGACGTCCAGCTTTACACCTTGGTGGATCAGATAGCCCCAGTTAGGTTCAGGAGCTGTTTCTAAAGTGGAAAGTGACTGTCTGTGGATGATGACAGACCTTGCTCCAAGTTCCTAGGAGTCTCCACAGTGCAGGGTCCTCCACGAGCTCCACACAGCATGCTTGCCTGCCACAGATACCTCAAGGCCTTCGGGGTCAGCTGGATCACAGAAGCCAAGTGGTAGAGTGGCCTCTACAGGAACGAGGACCACTGAAGGAGCTTTCTGTTGTGAGTGAGGCCTCTCATTCAGGATTCACAGCATTCGCGGGCACTCAGGGAGGGAGCCAAAGCACCACACCCTTGTGAGGAATGTGTTACTTCCAAAATTGGAATAGACCACAAGCCATTGTACCTCTTACTTGGTTGTTGGCAGGGTCAGATGCAACAAGTTATCATGTACTTAAAAGAAAAGCTGTCTCTGCATGGCCCAAACACAGCATTATAAGACAAACTTTTGGACTCTGAGAGATTCCACTTCCACTGGATTTTAGTTCGAGTCTCCAGTCCTCTGCAACACACTCTTCCACACAAGTCCAGGGTAGTTGTAGCTCGTGTTCACATCATCCAGTCAGCATAACGTCACTCCTGTGACATACAGGTGTGATACCTGAGAGACGCTGTCAGGATCCCTGTGAGCTGAGCAGTGATGCAGGTGAAAGAGCTGACATAATTCTGAGGCAGGACAGTGAATGTATATTGCTGCCTTGTCCACTGAATGCAATTCACATTTGTTGGTTTATGGATAGATATGAAGAAAAAGGAATTTGCCAAATCAATAGCTGCACAGCAGATATGTGCTGTTTTAATCTGCTTGAGCAAGGGAACCACATCTGGCACTGCAGCTGTAATCGGAGTCACAACTTACTTAAACTCATGGTTTTCTGCCATCATTCTCCAAGTTCATCTGTCTTCTGCACAAGCCAAGTAAGTAGTTAAATGAGACCCACCAGCCCAGCCTCTGTCGAGCACTTCTTGAAATCAGTATTAGTTCTGAACCAGTGTTCGGTCATCTCCAAAATGTCTGATCATTTTCTTGTCTCCAATGTAGTTACCTGGTAAATGGTCTCTAGGAGAAAAGCTGACGGTGCAACTTTTGGGTGACACACCAGAGTCCTTCTTCAAGAGGACCCTGGCTCTTCCTCATCCAAAGGATTCTGGGTCTATAAATTGGTTTATGTCTAGAATTGGTGGAGGTGATGCTCTGCTACTGTAATTTAAGAAAGATTTTTCTCTACTTGACCTAAACTTTTTCTACTTATAAGAATCCAATAAAATTAGTAGGCTTCCATTCTGTTCTACTTCCATGAATACCATGAGTAATCAGCCAACCGTCCAGGTCTATACAGTCAGATGACTGGGATCTCTGTTTTGCCTCTACAGTATTCTACAGTAAATATGCCCACCATGCTCTGGCAGTTGATGGTTACCACTTGGCCCTTGCTCGCCTGGGATCCAATATACCCATCACATTTCAGTTTCTCAGTTGGTTGGCTGCAATCGCCACTCTAAGGCCTGACATATAGAAAAGAATCATTATAGAGCTCTTCAAAAATGCTAATTCTCACCTCACAAACCAGTGTCTTAAGGTCCTAGTAAAGGTACATTTTCTGGACCTTCCCCATGTGTTAGGCCTTTTCTGGCCACACAACACTCCCATTTCCCCAGTATTTCAGTACCTTCATCATCAGTAATCCAAGGAATACCAGGCCTCTCTAGCTCATTGTCAGCCATCTTTCAATCCATATTTTAGTCAATGAGCCAAATAAACTGTAAGCACTTCTATTAACTCCAAGAGCTATGACATTAAATCCAGGGTCCCTATTTACTGGGAACATTTCAAGAAGCTTAGCCTGACCCATGTTTGTTCCTTCTGTAGTTACTCACAGTTCTTAAAGTCTCTTCCCTTTCCATGCCCGAGACCTCTGACTGTAAGAACTAGAAAACTCTGGAGTTGGGGATTTAGCCCAGGAGTGCTGGTGCCTGCCTGGCAAGAACAAGTCCTCAAGTTCAATCCTTGGAACACAAACCCCTCTGCAAATTCATATAATAAAAACAACAAAAAGAATTAGAAAACTCAAGTTCTTTGGAGGTGTAGTAGACCTCATCACGGGTCACACAGTGTATCTTACCTTTAGATACTTCAGAAACTTGAGCCTGGCTATGGACCCAGAGGCAAGGTAAGGGTGACTCCTGCAAAGATCCAGCATTATCAAGCTTGGTACCTCATTGGGGATGGTCTTTTCCATTTACAAGAGGTCATTTCCTCAGAAAAAAAGAAGAGGACAGCCCACAGGGGTAGAGCGGAGATATCTCTTATCACTGGGGTGGATAATAAAATTGTAGTAAAATTGTCTAGTAAAATTGTCTCATTAAAAAATCTAGTAGTTTTCAGGGTGTAATCCTAGCACTAGGGAGGCAGAGGCAAGATAATTGCTGTGAGTTCCAGGCTATATAATGAGCTCAGGGACATTCTGAACTACAAAGTGAGACCTTGTCTCAGATTTAAAAAAAAAAAAAAAAATCAAGTAGTCCAGTGTCTCCAGCTCCATTATGTTCATGTTTGGCCAGAGCTTCGAGGCTTTTTGTAGAACCTAGTGCAGAGTGTGGACCCAACCCACCAGTTTTCAGGCATCCAATAGAGTCCAGGAGACCATCTGCATCAGCTTTGCTTTGCAGAGCATTGAGCAGCAAATGCAAACCCAGGAGCTGCAGGGATTGCTGTCACTGTCAGAGAACTATCACGAGAGAGAAGACACAGGAAACTAAGTGAAGATATAGACAGGAAGTGGGGGAAAGGTCATTAAGAGCTGGCTAGTGAGCCAGGATTCAGAGTGGAGGAAGCCCAGCGTGAAGTGTTGTGTTAGCTGGGAAGGAATGCAGCGAGACTACTGGGGTTGTGCGTGGCTTTGGGAATGCTAAGGAGATCGGTCAGGTGACAGGAACATGGAGCTGGGCCTTTATCACCATGGAAGAGTCAGTCAGGTAAAAACTGCCTCAGCAGAAAGATGCCAAGCTCTCTCCACCCATCTTGGGTCCTTGTGAGGCCACCTGAGTTCCACTGGCTGGTAGAATATGTAATAAACCATAGCTCTGCCATCCAGTAACACATGTGGGGCATCTAGAGGAGAGACACTCCTGGGCGACTGTGGCTCCTGCCATTTTTTATATATTCCTATCACTGCGCTGTGCTCAGGCAAGTCACCTTGGCTCATCATAGTCAATTTGTGAATCTTTTCCCATCTTTATGTTCAATAGCAGCTTGAATTTGAAAGGAGATGTTTATACCACAAACATCAGCAAATGCTAAAATCCAGGGCTTTTTGGTTTGGGAATCTTAAAAATTTTTTTCTTTATGAAGAAACAAGTTATTAATCATTTGTCAGCATATCACCACTAAAAAAAGGACAAATAGTTTCTTTTTGGTTACTGACCTCACAAATGCAGGTCTAGAAATCAAAGAAATATTGTTTCCAGTTTTGAAACTAAGAGAAAATATGAGTTTATCATTCCTCCTTTCTGAGATTTCACACATACACACACATGCATTATGGTAATGGAATGAAAGAAAAAAAATAGACATTAAAACCAGAAAGAATATGTCACACCTTTCCACAAACTCAAAGCGGAGGGGTGGTAGTCTCTTTCTAGCTGAGTGGAAAATGGCAAACCTGGCCACACTGCCCTTCGGGCTGGTCCTTCACTCACCTCGCCTCAGTACCCTGTGAAGCAAACGGAACAGACCCAGTCCCTGCTTCTCCTGGTCAGATGAACTGGAGAGGCCAGTCAGGGTGCAACCCATGAGAAAATTCACCAAAGGCCCAAGAGTATACAAACAAAGTAGATGTTACTGGGAGACTGTTCCCCAATGGCTTTTCCAATTTCCTGCACCTGTGAAGAGAGATACTTTT
>PVIR01000501.1:100407-154066 GCA_004026965.1 Petromus typicus
TGTGGAGACCCACACCCAGCAGCAACCAGTACCACATACCACAGTGCCGGGCGTGGTGGCTCACGCCTGTAATCCCAGCACTCGGGAGGCAGAGGCAGGAGGATTGTGATGTGAGTTTGAGGCTGAGCTCAGGGCCAGCCTGAACCACAAAAAGCGAGACCCTGTCTCAAAAAACCTAAAAAAAAAAAAAAAAAAAAGAGAGAGAGAGATACTTTTGGTCTTTCCCGGACTATGTTTTAAAACACAAAACACTGGAAGATAGATGTAATGTTTCCCACCAACGGAAAGAGGGAACTTGCTTACTGTTCTGTGTGGTAGAAGTTATATCCGTCCATCTGCGGAGTTATAGACAGAAAGAGGCACTGCCTATGATAAAGATTCGGGTTCCCTAACCTCAGGCCTCCTTTCCTTTGACACGTCACTACACATGCAGGCATTGCCTTGATATTATTTGCGTGGCATTTTGCAAACTGGGGCACAGGAACTCAGCATGAAAGAATGCGGATGCTCAAGCTATTGCTACTAACAAAGTCTTCTGTCTGTGAAACAGGAGTCTTGTGCCAACATCCATAAGAATGTGGGAAACTAACTTGCCAGCAGCTAGGCAGCTCAAACTTCAACTAGGATTTTTAAACAACTACCAATAGCCTGCCTCAAGGGAGCTATCTTAACGAACTCATTTCTGTTTATTGCCCCCAGGTGTCAGAAGATACATAGATTTATCCTACATTTGAGAGAGTTTAGAAGAGTGAATTAGTATATGCATATGCTTTGTGTAATGTAAATTTATTATATTTTTGGTAACATAAGTATTAGCCTGCTACAGCTTTACTTTCAAAAGCTTGTGCATACCTTCTACAATCTAACTTACTCAGACCTAACAACATATTGAAGGCACTATTTCTATCCTAATCCAGATTTCCCTTGTTGAAAGAGTTTGGTTTAGAAGTCCTGTGAATGGTCCCCTTGACTCAGCTTGACCTAAGTTCCCCTTGACCTCTGTTCTAGTTTAGTCTTAGTTTTCATTAATATACTCAGAATGTTGAATGCAGTTGCAGGTCTCAAAGGGTAATAATTTATAAATGAATTACATTTACTTTTAAAAAATTATCACATGGGGCCAGGGATTTAGGTCAGTGGTTCTAGTGCCTGCCTTGCAAGCACAAGGTCCCAAGTTTGATCCCCAGTAACCACATACCACTATGCCAGGTGTGGTGACTCACACCCACCAGCAATCAGTACCACCTATCACAGTGCCAGCCGTGGTGGCTCACTCCTATGATCCCAGCACTCAGGAGGCAGAGACAGGAGAATTGCTCTGAATTCTACGCTTTCCTGGGCTATATCATGAATGAGCTCAGGGTCAGCCTGAACTACAAAGAGAAACCCTGTCTTTAAAGAAAAAAAAAAAAATATATATATATATATACATATATATATATGTTAAATGATCACAAATGATCACATCTAGAACATTTAATCTACTAGTCTAGCTCAGTACTGAACACTTTTAAATTAATAAACGTAGGCAACATGAAACATTTTCAAATGGTACGCGTTCTAGAGATTTCTTGGAAACTTTTTCAGAATTCCTTTCCCTAATGCTACCGGCGATGTGTGTTAGACTGGGACTGTCACGCCAGGATGCAGCTCAAGAGATACAGATAGAGATAAGGAATAATAAAATATGCAAACATTAGAGGGAAGACAGAATGTAGGGACTCAAGTTAGGCATGACGCAAAAGGAACAGAGGTCTGTAATTCTGGAAAAGTCCTGTTATGCCCTTAATAGTCAACGTCATCTCATCAATATGAATGTACCATCTTATTTACTTCAGCAAGTCTTTGTTACTACTCAGTAAAACACATCGCTACATTTTTGCATTCAATATAGAAATCTGAGAACGTTCCGCAGGATGTCCACAGACCGAGCCGGGAAGTTTGTGGTCTAGCACGTCCTCCTACTCGAAGCAAGAGCGTGACTGAGGCATAGGCTGCTCACACTGGAAGGGCGGAGGGGTCTGAGACAAAGGCTCTCGCCGCACGCACCGGTCACAGCGACCGCGAGTCGGGCCGCCTTCCCGCCCACTCAAGATCCACGAGACCAGGTCCACGTGCTTACTTGACACAGCATTATGAGGGCGGGGGGAGAATACGTGTTCCTTTCAGGGAGTACACACTGGGATTCTTGGCTGTGACACTTATCAGGGCTTCAAATTAGGACCTGGCTAAGCAGGATTCTTATTTCTATCGATGTAATTTTTTTTTTCTTACAGGTTAGGACATTTTAAACAGTCATTTTCCATTGAGTTTGTAGTTTTTCACTCCCTGTTATTTATGTAATAAAAGTTATTGATCATCTACTATATTTAAAGCAGCCTGCTCAGCACAGAGTACCGTGAGACGAATTTATGCAAAATCCTTGCCCTGAAGGGACTCAAAGGCGGCAGTTATCTTTGGAAACAGACCATCACAGAAGCAAACACATATTGCCACTCCAACAAAAATATTTAGGTTGTTAGTTGCTTTAATTTGCCATATTTATTAAGAGATTTGACCTATCAGAATAAAACATTTTGTAAATATGTCTGTAAACTATATAGATGTACATATACATAATTGTAATTATTCTTTTGCAGTGTTGAAGGTAAAGAAAGATTAAAAATCACTAACCTTATTCTTTCTGGGCCTTTTATTAAATTATAACCTATGAGAAATATAAAAACCATCATGGGTTAAAATTAATAATAATAACCAGGTATAGTGGAACACGAGGGTGGTTCTAATACTCAAGAGGCTAAGACAAGAAGATCAATGCAGGTTTTAGGCCAGTCTGAACTACAAAGGAAGAAACTGTCTCAAAAGATTAATAATAATAATAATAATAATAGTAATGATATTTATAATTCCTTTAATACTACTCCCACTTCCGGTCACACATCTACTTTGACAGGCATATGCACTCATTCTGCCTTTGAAAGAACTGCTAAATTGATCACTTTCTATTATGAATTCACTGCCATCATGAGGTTTGTACTTTTCAAAAAGGAAATCGAGGACAAGCTCCACGGCATGGGGGATAGAAAGGCTACATGGTGTTGAAGGCCCATCTTGCAGCCATCAAATGACAGCTGACATCTGACATCATCCTTCTCTGTCACACACAGGCTAAAGATGCTGTGAGAGGTCAGGCCATGGCCAGGCTGCAGCCACGAAGCTGGCTTCAGATCCGTATATGCTATTGGCCTCGTGGACAGAAAGCCACTATATCTTCATCCCTATATGTTCTGTATTCAATATCTGCTGCAGTCCCGGAGGAGAATAAGATAAATAAATGAAACACAAATACAGGCATCCAATTTCCAACGCATATGCCAACTATTTTATCTCCTCCTATCTTATTTTTCAAAAGCCAAGATCCTAATTTTTCCAACCAGTGAAGGTGATTTTGCCCATCTTTCCTCGTCTAGCATGTTACTACTCATTCCCGGGCATTGTTTCATTTGCTTCTCTACGTACCTGTCTCTGCTGTCCTGGAAGCACCCATTTAGCAAACCTCTAAAGTGCTCTCAGTAACTACAAAACTATCATCTACATTTTATGCTCAGAAAGGAGAAAACCTTTTCTTGTGAAAATCTTCCCTACGGGTTTTCAGTTTATGTTCAGTGATATTTCACCTGACCCTGATCACTGTCGCCGTCCTCCACCTGCTCAGACCCAGCAGATGGCCACAGCTCTCCCGGGTGCAGAGGCTCTGTCCCCATGTCTCAGTCCCGGTAGTCAGCCCTTTTGACCACGTTGCCTCCCTGTTCTCACCGCAATGTTAACGGAAGGCTTCCTGACGCAGGACCCCTCTCACTCTCCTAGGTTGTGGCTGTTCTCTTAACTCCTCTTCCTGCCTCCAGTCTTGCCTGTACCTGACACCCATCCTTGCTGGTACAGCACATCTATTCACATTAATGCCCCTCTCAAATCGGCATCTTCTTTCCTGAGACTTAAAGTACTGGCCCATGCTTAGATTTACCTCCTGAAGCCTCCAAGTGGCCTCCCTGCGGGCTCCATGTGTCTACTATACCAAAAACTAGAAATGGTAAGCTCCTCTCCTGCAGTCTCCTCTTCTCCCGCACAAAGTTCTTGAGTCAAAGGGGGGTTCTAAACTGTTTGTCATTATAGGCTTCCTTACCTCAATCACCAATCTTTCCTTGGTATCATATGCAGTTATTAAATATTATTAGCTCCTCAACTATCTCTCAAATACCCTGTCTTCTTCTTTGTCATCACCTCTTGCCAATGTCATTGCTTTGGGTTAGGATCATTAACATAACCTACTCACTGACCTGCTTCCTCACCTCAGTACCCACTGATGTATCTTTCTTCATGATGTCAGAGCACTACTTCTGAAACACACATACAGGACTCATATAAAAAGGCTAGAAGTCTATGATCCATCTTATCAATTGCTGACCATCTCTAAAAAGTGAGAAGATTGGGACCAGTTGTTCCAGCACCTACCTTGCAAGCACAAGGTCCTGAGCTCCGTCCCTGGTAACTACATACCACAATGCCAGACATGGTGGCTCACTCCTGTAATCCCAGCACTTGGGAGTCAGAGGCAGGAGGATTGCCAGGAGTTTGAGGCTAGCCTGGATTACATATTGAGTTCAGGGCCAGCCTGGACTACAAAAGCAAGACTCTGTCTCTAAATAAATAAATGATAGATACATAGATACAGAGAGAGAGAGAGAATATTGACCATTGCAGTGTTTAATGTTGGATGTAGATAAAGCATAGATCACATCTTAAATGTCAGTGTCAAACAGCTGAACACAGTGAAAGCTGGGAAGGAGCTTCACCCACAAGCCAGTGACTGTTGATGTGAGCCTAAGAAGCACACTGAGCCATCGGTCAGGAAGGGGAAAGGGTCTTGACACTGATGAGGATAGCACCACGCAGGCAAACATCATCAAAAGCAAATGTTAGAAAAATACACCAAAAAAAGAAAGGAAAAGCTGGAGCTCTAGAAAAAAATTCATAAACAGTTAACTTGAGAAAGGTTTATGGAAAATTAGTGCTCAATAGAAGACATAGAATTTTGATAAAATATATTTGCTTGGCATCATAATTAGAATACCAGTTACAACATTCACAGTAGAGAAGAAAGCTGTAGGAGTGAGAAAAGCAGATAGAGAATGTAGGAGGACTGATTTCTTCAGCTAAAATACAGCCAGAAAATCCACACTGGAAAACAGATGACACCATTAGTACTGGAGAGGGAAGCTCACTATGCAGTGGAGGTACTTGAAATATCCTAATGACATATTATAGAAAGATGAAAAATAAATATATAAGAGAAGTAGCAATGATCTAAAGCTAAGAAATTCTAGTTAACACAGATCTTTGATTTTCTCAGCAACTCATCTCTGATGTACAGATAATATAATAATATATAAACTGAATGGGGTGCACTGTGTGAGGCCCATGGATTTGCCCCACACCCTGCAGTGAGAAGAGAGAGAGCCCTGCTCAGGTCTGTTGTGGGTCACTGTGCCACCGCATCCCTCAGAAGAAATATCTAGGAGGGAAAATTCAAGGAAAACAAAAGCCAAACTAAACTGAAAACACTTGAAAGTCATGTCAAATATGAAAATAAATCCATAAAGTAAACAAAGTAGACAAAATTTTTGTATGATGAAAATGAAGGAAATGAATGCTTAGATATGCTTTTTTCCCCCTGCAATCATAATTGGCAAAAACAGTTGAGAGAAAACTTTTTGACCTAAAATTTTAAATTCAGCCAAGTTATTATTCATCAGTGAAGACAACTGGAAAACATTCTGAGATATTCAAAGGCTCAGAAGTATACTCCCCTTGCAATGCTTATGAAAAAATACTCAGAAATGTTTATTTTCTACAGTTAAATGAAAAAATAGTTTACAAAATAATAAAATTAAAATATGACAATGCAATATATAGTTGGCATTTTTTAATTTTTAAAATTAAAGACTAGAACTACATTTTTCTTTGAAACTGGGTCTCACTTTATAGTTCAGGCTGGCCCTGAACTCACTGTGTAATGGAAGCTGGTCTTGAACTCACAGCAATCCTCCAGCCTCTGCCTCCTAAGTGCTAGGATTACAGGAGTGAGCCCTGACACCTGGCATTGTGGTATGTAGTACTGGGGATTGAACTCAATATCTTCTGCTTGCCAGCCGGATGCTGAAACCACTGAGCTAAATCCTCAGCATAAAACTACACATTATTTAAGCCATGTTTTGAAAATATGTCTTTACTAATACATGCATAGAGAGTTCCTTCATAATAAAATATTAATGTGTATCAGAAGTTTTCTTTTCAGTATGGTTTTTTGTTTTTGTTCGTTTTTCTAACAATTAAGAGATGAATTAAAATTAGAGACTTAAGAACAATCACAATATTAACATCTATAAATGCTAAATACTGTTAAGCAAAGAGTCAAGTGAAAAATTTGGTAATAAAACTGACTAAGAAAACAATAATGGTGTGCCAATAATAATACAGGATCAAAACTAATTTAAGCCTAGTACAGTGTCACATGTGTGTAGTCTCAGCACTTGGGAGCCTAAGACAGGAGGATCACCCACAAGTGCAAGTCCAGGCTGGGCTACATGTGGAGCTCAAGACTACCTGAACTACATAGCAAGACTTTGTCTTAAAAAAAGCCATAAGGGCTGGGCATTTAACTCAGTGGTTCTGGCACCTGCCTCGCAAGTACAGTGTCCCTACCATATACAACAATGCTGGGCATGGTGGCTACTCCCACCAGCAATCAGTGCCACATACCACAGTGCCAGCCATGGTGGCCCATGCCTACAGTCTCAGCACTCAGGAGGCAGAAGCAGGAGAATTTCTGTGAGTTCAAGGCTAGCCTGGGCTACATAGTGAGTTCAGGACCAGTCTGAACTACAAAGTAAGACTCTGTCTCAAAAAAGTAAAAAATGAGAAAGAAAGAAAGAATAAAGGAAGAAATAAATTTCAGTGGTCAGTATACATGCAAAAGAATTGGTCTTCCTTAACAAAGGAACTACAAATTAAAACAATAAAATGTCATTTTTACATATTGTCTTGGCACTAAGTAAAAATTTATAGTATCCAGTATTTTTATGCATATAGGTAAAATTGACTGCACTATAAATTTGTAGAGATGATGAGAGATATAGAACTTGGCAGTATCTAATAGAGCAGATGTGTATAACATTTATCTCCAGAAATCTCACAAAGGCTATTTTCTTATGCCCTAGAAATATTTCAACATGAATACATAGAAATATTCATTAAAGTATTTATTGCAGCATTATTTGCAAAGTCAAAAATTGGAAACATGTAAGCATGAGTTTAAAAACAAATGGATTAAATCACTATGGTGCATCTTTGTGATACCATCTTGATATTCTACACTATGAAATACTGTGCTAAAAGAATGAGAACACTATGTACCAGCATAGAACAATCTCCAAGAGCTGTAGTTTTATGAAAAAGTCAAATTGCTGGAAAATTTATACAAGATTCCATCATAGGAGAACTTCACAAAGTAAAAAGAAGATATTATTAGCTGTCCTATAACTACAGAAATTCTATTAAAATCCTGGAGGGAGATGAGAAAGAATAAATGGAGAACATTCCTAATTCCTTTTTATAATTTTAGGTGCAATTTATTGTAAAGTAAGTCAGTCTTTGTCAAATCTTAGGTTTCCTAGAAGTAGAACCTAGTACAAATCTGGGGTCTTAAACTTAATGGTGGGTAAAGGCAGGCTGGGGAGAGAGTGTGCTATTCCAGGCTAGCAAGAGTAAGATAAATAGGACACTAAGGCCAGAAGCCCAGGCGAGCAGAAGCGGTCTTGGGCGGGGAAGAGCTGGCAGAGCTCAACAGAAAACAGCACTAAGGTGGATCCGCGGCAGCTATGGGACCTGCTTCCCTGCGGAGCGTGGGGCGTGCTGGGGGCGCGAGGAGCGCTGGGAAGTGGACGAGAGTCAGCGTCTCCTTTCCACCCGCACCTCTGTCCACTCTTCCTCACAACGTCACTTCCCTGAGCTTCCCTTTCTTTCCTGCTGAGCAGTTTGCTGCAGAGGAGGATCTCAGGCCCAAGCCTCAGTTCTCCTCTGAAGGGAGAAGCGGCCCAGAGGGAGCCATGGAGACCAGCTGCAAGTTTCCCTTAGCTCAGGGGCAGCAAAGCTCAGCTTCTCACCCGGAGCCTCAGAAAGAAAGTGATGTATGCAGTCTGAAGACCACAAGATTGAACAACCCAAAATCTCCACTGAGCTGTGGCCAAGACCCTGAGAAGCAGGTGCAAAAGCATTTCAGTGTTTAATTTTACAATTTGCTCATTGAATTAGGTAAATACACTAATTACAGAATTAAAAATTAGTAAGTTAACAAAAGTTAATAAGATATCTTGTACCCTCAGTAATAAAGAAACTAAAGTGTTTTTTAAAAATGAAAGTTCATCATTAGTACAGTAAAAAAAAGGATTTTTAACTACCAAATTACAAAGCAAGAAAAACCTAAAATAGTTTATGACAGAAATAATAGGACATTACAAAGAAGCATAAAAATCAGAAAGCATAAAACAACCCCAAAGAAATATCATATATTTCAAATATATTTGATCACTAGTGTATCAAGACTATGGAGACATAGCATTCAATCAAATAAACCAAATATCCAAATATGTATTAGCAAAGCACCCTTTCTTATCTATTCTTAGACATATCAGCCCACAGATAGTTCCTTCATCTAGTACAAAGCACTTCTCTCTAACTGTCAATCAGTAGAGACCCTTTCTTGATGGACAGAGTGGAGCAACTTGGAGGTCTGAATTTAAATGCTTCATTAAATAATTTAAAATGACAAGCAATTTACCCATAAATATAGATATATGAGTCTGTTTCTTTGGCTTCCCGCATAACAGAAGCACTGTTTATCTAAACCACAGAAATGAAAGTAAGGAAGGAGGAGAAATTGAGCTGGGCATGGTGTGGCATGCCGATGATCCTATAATCCTAGCACTCAGAGAGCAGGAGGATCAACACAAGTTCGAGGCTGGCCTGCGCTACATAGTGAGTTCACAGCCTGAACTACAAAGCCAGATCCTGTCTCAAAAACCAAAAAGGAGAGGCAGAGTGTGAGGCTTTCTAGTGTAGGAGCTCCTTTGAGGGGTGGCAGTTCTCTGCTTTGGTTATTGATATCAAGGCCCAGGGCTGAGCATGTATCCATGACCATAAGAGAAACCTACCAGGAATCATTTGCATAAGATTTTCATGACAGTTTATTACAACAAAGATAAGTTCCTTATTTCTGTGCCTCTGCCTACCATACACTTTTTTAAAAAATTATTCTGGGGCCAGGGATTTAGCTCAGTGGTTCTGGCATCTACCCGGCAAGCGCAAGGCAAGTTCGATCCCCAGTAACCACACACCAGAGTGCTGAGTGTGGTGGCTCAGTCCTGTAATCCCAGCACTCGGGAGGTAGAGGCAGAGGATTACTGTGAATCTGAGGCTAGCCTGAGCTACGTAGGGAATTCAGGGCACCTAAACTACAAATCGAGGCCCTGTCTCAAAAAGTAAAAAAAAAAAGAGAGGAAAAAGGTCATATATCTAAAACAAGGATGGTGGAGACCACCGGTGCTGCCACGCTGGGGAGCGTTCTGCACATTGCTGCAGCCCACACGCAGCACCAGTCTGTCCCTAAGAAATGTAACAGTAGGGGGCGCACATGTGTAAATTCAATAGCTACGGGATGTTCAATTCTAGAGTCTCCAAAAGTTTCCTGATATTAATGCTTCTATTCAAAGATATGCAAACATTAATAGTTATTCATTTTAAGTGATATAAAAAAGATTTCAAATCAGTACACACACACACACACACACACACACACACACACACACACACACACACACACATTCCAGGCATTAAAACAAAAAGAAAAATGGAAGGAAGAAATTCAGAGTGAAAAAATAGAGCAGTGAAGTGATCAAATGTAGAAAAGACATAGGAGGAATTTGCCGAAAACTCATGTTGCACATATTAGTGATGCAATCATTTATCTACCAACAAAATGGTAGACTTCCAGATTTTCTAGGAAGTACTGGCTCATAGGCACATTTTCTAGGACACATCCCTACAAATCGCAAACTGCCTTCTGTGAAAATATTCACATGAAATCTAGATCAGGGGCCTTCCTGCTCGTTGACTTCTCCATTTTAGCAGAAGTGGAAGCTGGAATTTCAGTGAGATTCAATGGAGCTCCCGTGTTCTCTCAGCTGATTATTGATCCCCCTCCTGGAGTTTATTCCTCTGGTTGAGGAGGAAGCTTTTCCTTGCCCCTTCGATACTCTGAGTCCACAACCTCTGCTCCGCTCTCCCCCATTCCCGCCAAAGTGCAGTTCCTCAAACTGTCTCCACGAAGGACGAGTGTTTTTCCTGTAAGACTCACCGTTCTCCCTGGACTCAGTCTCTCCCATGACCTCATTAGCTCTAGTTTCTAAGCAGCATCCAGACAGGTCTTTGTTACCGGAGAAGGTCAAAGCAGATATGACCATGAAAAGGAATTCATATGAAGAACCAAAAGCACTTGAAGTGCCTAAACATAACTTTCTTAGACTTGACTCCCTCTAGAGTATGCTGAAGGAAAAGACTTGACCAGTAAATTTTTTTTTAAACACACATTTTAAAATGCAGAAGATTCCAGCTTCAAAACTACCCCTCCCCCTTAGAAAATTTTATGAGAGGAAAAAAAAAAAACCTAAACAAGTGTGTCTGTCTTAGTGGACAGAGCTCAAATGTTTCCACGGGATAAACTACTGATTAATATATGCACTCACCTACTGGGGCTAGAATCGGAGATCCCTAAGAAAGTTCATTTAGCACAGCCTCTGTGACTCAAAGTATTCAGATTCCAAATTCACAGTAAATTGCTCTTGGACAAGGCAGATAGTTTTCTTTTAATGAGTGCATATTTAATAAATGCTATCAAAACAAATAAACTTCTTATGAAGCTTTTATTTCTACAATTCAAAGTATATTAACCCAATCCTGTAAGAGTCAGCTTTTCACATCTATAACAAGCATATAATCATTACTAAGTGTATACATGTCACGTGTTTCTTAACAGAAAAATATATAAGGGCAGATAAAAATATAGAGCACATCGTAAAAACATTATCACAGTAAGAGACACATGCCCCAAATCCCCATCTCCACACACTCTCCCTCACAGCAGGCACACCGATCCCATCCCACCCGCCTCTTTCTGCAGCAGTTCTGAAAGTCCTCTTCAGAGCATCTTCAAGAGGCCCAATCAGAACGACAGTGAAGGCCCTCTCCCTCCAGCCTGTGGAAAAGCAGCCTGAAAATGTCTTCTGCTGTGTCTTCATCTACCTTCTTCATCGGGTGTTGTATCATGCAACTTCCCTTCCTCAAAGTCCGAATGACTATGAAAGACAAACAGGTTGACAGCAGATTCGGACCTCGTGGCACACAACAGCACAACTAAAGACACTCACAAAAGAAAACTTTCCCTCAAAGGAAAGAAAACTTCCTGTTTCTTCAGAGAGTGTCAAGAAAGACTGGGAAGAGTATTCAGAGATGGGGAGAGCATTGTGAAGGAGATGAATGGTGATGTATCTTTTAGTGTAAGAAACTTAAAGAGATTTTCACACTCACTGTTTTTGATCACAAGGTGCATCTCATACATTGATTAGTTCCATGGTGTAAGAAAAATGTAAAGTCGGGGACATGCAAGCAGAAGACGGAGTTCAGTGGCAGAGTATTTACTGAACCTGCACAATTTCTTTACTAATTCTAAAATTTCAACAATGAACATATTTAAAGGAGTCCTTTGTTTTCCATTTTTAGTCTCAGTCAGAGTCATTCAACAGAAAATTTTCTTACTGCACTATAGTATTATCATGACAATTTTAACAGAAATATGAATAAAATCCCTCAATAACAATAACACTCTGGGACAATCAAGCCATATCATATTTTTTTGTTCTTTCTTCTTCTAGCAGAAAACCTGCACACAGCATGCAACTACACACATACATACAATATTTTAGTGTTCTGTAGATAGATATATTTATAGAGCTGCACATTTATCAATACATCTCACTACAGATGCAGTTTATAGCTCTGAATTTTAGAGAGCTCTGTTCGAAGAGCTTTGCTATCACATGTTGAAGGACTCTATTTTCTCCTTGTTCTGGTACTTACAGCTCAAATTTCAATGCCAATTGATAAATAAAGGATTTTGGCCTGTCTGCTAGTGATAATAATTAACTTGATTGACTAATATACATTAAAGGGCTAGAGGAAAGTCAGGCTGTTGGGACATTGTAACTGGATTGGTTATTTATTTGAATACTACAGAGCACTATGAGATCATTATCCTTTCCTTAAAGGCTTCAAGGAAACCAATTGCCCACCATCTCCAAAACTGAGGAAAAAAATCTTCCAGTTTTTCACAAGTTGCAAAATGTAGTGACTAATCCTTATAATATGGTATTACGCAGTCACGGGATGACTCCCGATATCAATAGACTATTTCCCATTCCAGAGACCGGACTAACTGGACTTTGTGTTTATTTAAGTGACACTTGTTTGAAATGTGGGGTGCTTCTTATCCCTTTAGTCACACACTGGTCTGCGAGCCTCTGCTCTGGCACTTTTAGCACCTCATTAATTACTAACTGTAGCAAGGTCCTGGGTTGTGCAACTCCCTGCCCTTTGTTGAGAAATCACATCCCCTCGTTAGAATGAGGAGGCAAGACCACAGTTATCAGCCAAGTGTCTAGTTTGGGTGCTTGTGACAAAGGCTAATTATCTTAGAGTCTTGTAGTTTCCCTAGATATTCAAACTAGATAAGATAATCATTATATCTCCAAAGTTCTTTCTAGTTTAGCTCCGGAAAAAATCAGGAAACACTTTCTTTACTATTGTGTTCATATTCAACTGACTGCTGTGCAGAGAAGTTAAATGCAGTGGTGGTTAAAGGTGGTGGTAAATGTAAAGATGGGTGGTAAGATAGAAAACAGCCTCGGATTTCACTTAGGCACAGGAACCACATCACAGCAATTTGAACTTTTTCAGCACTTCTGGTCTGAATTTTCCATAGAGTAGCTCTCAATCTATGCTCTATTCCATTGATGTTTTTCTGTTGTGTTTGAGACTCCAAGTCCTGTCCTCCATTTCAAAAAAATACACTAAATTTGGGCTGGGGATTTAGCTCAGTGGTTCTGGCAGCACCTGTCTTGCAAGTGCAAGGACCCAGGTTCGATTCCTGGTAACCACATACAATACTGGGTGTGGAGACTCATGCCCAGCAGCAATCAGTACCACATACCACAGTGCCAGGCGTGGTGGCTCATGCCTGTAAGCCCACCACTAGGGAGGCAGAGGCAGGAGGATTGCTGTGAGTTCAAGGCTGAGCTCAGGGCCAGCCTGAACTACAAAAAAAAAAGCAATCCTCTGTCTCCAAAACAATCTAAGAACAACTAACATATTTTTATGAAGACTTAATCTGTCAAGCCAAGATAATGGTAGTCAAGACAGCAGATATTTTGAACTGAGGTAATAACCATAATCCACATCAGTCCTAGAAATGTGTTGTCTTTTGTGTTGAATTAATCAGCAAAGAAAATATACATTCTTGAAATCAGTATTCCTCATCAGAATCGTATAAAAGGCATCCCAAGAATAGCTTCCCATGGTCTGAAGGATATATATGCATTCTCTTTATTTTGAATCTCCAGAAACTCAGTTAAGCATTGCAATTAACCCTCCCTTTCTCCTCAACTCTGCTTATCTTCTCTGAAAGGGACCTTTCTGCACCAGTTGTGTTGGAACAAAGAGATCTAGAGATGTTGAGATTCATTCACTGTTCTAGCCACAAGTCTTGATAATAACACAGTGATGTGAGCTGATCAGAGATCTATGTGCTCCTCAGAGCAATCCAGTAAGATATTTTCAACCTATATCTCATTGTGCAATTTCTCCCTCAATGTCTGCCCCCCCTGCATTGTGTGCCTACAATCTCTTGTCATCCTCTGGAAACTGTAAGGACACAGACTGAAGGGGGTCCCCAAGGTCACCAGGCAAAGGAATGCGATCCAAATATACAGCTGAATAGCTTCTCCTCTTCTTCTCCCACACCTTCATTCTGGAATTTTTTTCCAACAAAGACCTTAGATGATTCTTATCTTGTACGTTAATTTGGGAGTGTAGAAAAAAGTTTCTTACTCCTGGTGGCACAGGAGACTTTCCAGGGGAGTGTTTATAGCCCCACGAATGCCCCCATCATGAGCTTTTGTGGAGATTCAGTTGAAATGGCGCCCATTCAGCAGTGCATTTGAATGCTCTCTCAGATGCTAGGAAGACAGCTTCCCAAACTTCAACATGCATATGAATCTCGCTGGAAAAAAATGGTTAAAATAACCGAGTCCACTGTGATTCATCAGTTTGAGGGGTTCAGCCTGAAAGTCCGTATTTTCAGCTAGTTTCCTTTGTAAGTAGCCAAGAGCTCTTAGCACCAAGTGTTGGGAACAGATCTGCCTGGAGGATGTTTGTCCATTCGTCCTCCACATACACACTTAGATAGTTCAGGTTCCAGAGATGAATGAGATGGGCAGCATGAAGACCAGGACAGAAGTGACCTGCTGCTTTGCATAGGTGGAAAACTGTTCAGTAAATGAATGCAAGGATGTACCACTGTGCCCAGAACTTGCTCTCCCGAATGCCACCAGATTATGAAGGGCACATAGGTGAGTGATTATGCCACTCGTCTCAAAGAAGAAAGACTTTCTGCATATGTTTGCCCTTGAACAGCCAAATTCAACAAGTGTACTGCCCTTGTCCTGTGTCACCATCCATTTAGATTCATTCACTTTTCCTAGCACTCAAGCCTACAAAGACTGGAAATTCAGTTGAGCTGACTGAACTCATTCCATTCATTCTGCACAGCCAGAGTGACTTTTTCCAATGATCAAAATATATATATCCAGAGGGCTGGGGATGTAGCTCAGCAGCACAGGAACTGCCTGGCAAGTGTGGGCCCTGGGTTCAATTCCTGGTATCGAAAAAAGACCTCAAGAAAAATATATACAGAATAAGATTTATACACTTATATGAATGGCACATTACTTTAGATCTTTAGCACAAAGAAATTAGGGGCCCCTGAAGATCCATATCTTTCAATTTGTTGGTGGAACTCTCACAACTTTTCAAATATTCACCCCTCATGTAACTGAGCATGTGAACCCAGAATGCTCCCTGAGCACCGGCAGGGACCATTTTACAGTGTAGTAACTTGAAAATAATAAGGGAATAAGTTTCAGTGGCACAAAAATAGGATAATGTTTAAGAACACTGATTTATTTATCTGAACACGCTATTATTTTTCTCTTTGATATGGCTCAAAAATAAAAATTAAGGTCAGTTTGTACAGAAAATTTATACAAGCTCTTTTGTAATAAGAATAAAGATGAGTTTCTCTTACCAAAGTAAATGTGGAAGATTAGGTCTATTTTCTAGAGTATTCAAAACTCTCCTGATGAAAAAATACAAAATAAACAAATAAGAACATATGGAAGTCAGTGAAGAGTTATTAAACAATGGGAATTACAGTTTTTAACCCAAGACAATGGATAAACTAATAATTGCTTAAAACTCCAGGAGGAATGCATACTTGGAACTGTAATGAGGACCCGAAAGCAGTGTCTCCTGGAGACACTTACCGAGGGATGTGGAATAAAAGGGAGTGGCTGAGTGACCCACTGAGCGAAGCAACTGCTCCCAGGATGTGGAGCAAAAAGATGGATCTTTAAAACAGAACGAGGGTGGGCCAGGGAGTTAGCTCAGTGGTTCCGGTACCTGTCTTGCAAGCACAAGGACCTGGGTTCGATCCCGGTAATCACACACCATACTGGGTGTGAAGACTCACGCCCAGCAGCAACCAGTACCACATACCACAGTGCCAGGTATGGTGGCTCATGCCTGTCATCCCAGCACTTGGAAGGCAGAGGCAGGAGGATTGCTGTGATGTGAGTTGGAGGCTGAGCTCAGGGCCAGCCTGAACCACAAAGTGAGACCCTGTCTCAAAAAATCTAAAAACAAAACAAAACAAAAAATAAAACAGAATGAGGGATAAAATATTGAATACTGAGGGGAACAATTTTGAGGATCCTGATGCAATAAAAAGTGTCCTCAGGCTGAGAGGGGGCGATTTGGCCCCAGCTTTGGCAGGGGGGTCCTCTACAAAGTAAGATCACAAGTGCCGAGTGATAACTGCAAGCTCTTTCCATTCTAGAATCTGATGAACTTTGCAAGTCAAATGAAACTAGAATACCGTTAAAGAACCAAAAGTTTACTAACTCCCAGACAAACAACCCTGCTTTTGAAATTTCAGTGGGAACAAAAATCTTATGTTGACATCTGTAGGAAATGAACTTGGTTTTGTAGTTTTACTTTCTAAATGTGTCCATTTAAAAGTTTTAAATTATTTATTCATTTGTGCTGGGCATTGAGCTCAGACTCTTGCAAGGCAAGTGCTCAGCCCCTGAGCTTACGTGCCCAGTCCTTCACATACTTCCAGCGATTTCTGAGGATTTGAGATTTGAGATTTGAGATTGTCTCCCCAAGAAAAGGCATACACGTGAGCATCTCAGGGTGGTTTACATGCTTCCCTCCCACATAGGTGGCAAGTAGACTGTCTCGCTCCAGCCAGTTGGGAGGACTGCACAAAGCCCCAGAAAAGGATTCAGAAACCCTCCGACCATTCAAGGCAGTAAAGTCAGCATGGTGGGCTGTGAAGGAGAGGACACCTCCACCATGCAGCGTCTTCAAGGGTGAAAATTCAACAAGTAGCCCCCACTGTGCCACAAATAATTTCAGCAGTGAGAATAAGGGGCAGCGATAACCATGTATGCACTCAGAGACAAAGAGGGGCGGAGAGAAAGCAAGGTCTACTCTGAAGCAATTATTTGGAAGAGTAATCCCCAAGGGCGTAATTATCAGAAACTAGACCAGACCTGAATTTTTTTTTTTTTGGAGACAGGGTCTCGCTTTGTAGTTCAGGCTGGCCCTGAGCTCAGCCTTGAATTCACTTCATAGCAATTCTCCTGCCTCTGCCTTCTGAATGCTGGGATTACAGATGTGTGCCACCACGCCTGGCACTGTGATCTGTGGTACTGATTGCTGTGGGAGTGAGTCTCCATGCTCGGCATTGTTGTATGTGGTTACCAGGCATGGAACCTGGGCCCTTGCATTTGCAAGACAGGTGCTGGAACCACTGAGCTAAATAAATCCCTGGCCCCCAGACCTGAATTTATTTATTTATTTTTTTGTGAGACGGTCTCGCTTTGTAGTTCAGGCTGGCCCTCAGCTCAGCCTCAAACTCACATCACAGCAATCTGCCTGCCTCTGCCTCCCAAGTGCTGGGATTATAGGCATGAGCCACGATGCCTGACACTATGGCATGTGGTAGTGGTTGCTGCTGGGCGTGAGTCTCTATCCCAGTATTGTATGTGGTTACTGGGGGATTGAATTGCTGGAACCACTGAGCTAAATCCCCGGCCCCTAGACCTGAATTTTTAATGCTATACTATGTCTCTCAGTCTGTTTCTGCTTCTATAACAAAAAAAACTTTGGACTGAGTCATTTATAAACAATGCAAATGTATTACTCACAGTTCTGCAAGCTGGCAAATCCATAGTCAAAATGCTCCAGAGTCAAGAAGTGGTAAAAGTTTGATCCCCGCTTCAGAGATGGTATTTTCTTTCTTTGTTGTCGTTGTTTCTTGTTGTTTTTTAGACAGGCTCTCAGCATGTAGTTCAAGCAGCAGTAAACTCACAAAGTAACCCAGGTTGGCCTAGAATTCATGTTAATCCTCCTCCCTCCACCTCCTGAATAGCTGGAATTACAGGCATGTGCCACTACACCCAGCTCAAAAACAGTACCTTCTTAGAGTCTGGGATTTAGCTCAAGTGGTACTGTGCCTACCTTGGAAGCACAAGGGACAGAGTATGATCTTTGGTGCCACAAAAAAGAAATGAAGGAAGGAAGGAAGGTAGGAAGGTAGGAAGGAAGGAAGGAAGGAAGAAAGAAAGAAAGAAAAGAAAGAATGAAGCAAAAACAGTGCCTTGTTGGCCTATCTTTACATGGTAGGAAAGAAAAGGACACTAACTCCTGGAGCATCTTTCATGAGGCACTGATCCAATTTACAGAAACAGAACTCATTAATCAGTTACCGAAGGACCTGGAGCTTTTAACACTATCACCCTGGAGTTTATATTGCAGCATCTGAATTTTGGGGAGACACGCACAGCCTATAGCATGATGAGTCTTAGTCTTATGATAGTGTTACTATTATAGAATACATGCTACCAGGGAATTCATCAGTGAAAAAGGTCTGCTTTAACTTGGTGTTCAGGAGGTAGAAAAGCAGTCTGGACCCTGCTTGTCATCTTCTGAAAGCTTATTCTGCATCATATCCTCACAGAGAGGCAAAAGGAAGCAGACAAGTGCAGCAAGAACGTGTGTGTGAGAAAGACCAGGGAGGAGGCTAGCTTGATAACGACCAGCTCTCATAACAACTAACTCTTTTGGGATTTGCTGTCTGGGATTCAGCAGTCTGAATTCTCCCAAACCTGTTCCCCTCTTATGGGGCCTTTCATCCCACCACCACCAACTCTCTGAGAACCAGTTTATTCATATGTGCATTTAGGGAAACTGACCATATTCAACTAGAGAACTATGTATTTTTAATGGAAGATTCCAGACCTCATGTGATTTACAGCACTGCTTTTTTAAAAATGTTGATTCTTAAAGTACAATAATACAAATCCATAATAAAGTCATGCGAAACTATTACATCACTCTTTAGTAAGCTGGAGCGTCAAGTAATATGGAGGGAGGACGTAAACTCAGGGCTTCCCTACATTCTTTCATTTATTTTTTAGGGCAAAGTAGTTGTACTTTATTTCATTAAATATTACAGTTATGGAATTTGTATTTTTCTTCACCCTGAAGTGAAATGCCTCGTTAGTGTTTCTAGGAAGGAGGTGTTTACATGGGGTTACTTTCAGTGAGGGGGCATCGATATTGCATTCACAAACATTAAGGAATGCTGTTCCGGCCCTTGGGAAAAGAATAAAAGGAAGGAGAGAGCAACCTAAGGTTGAATCTCTATAAAGAAGACTTAGGAGATTTCCCCCAGGTTGAGAATGTCCCAAAGAATTTTTTCATGCATTTGAAGCCATAAATGCTCTTACTTATGAACCTAAAGCCAAACATTTGTCCCAGAAGTGTCCTAGACCTCTGTGGTTTGGTATACAAAGGCTTCAAATCTAGAACAGAAACTCAATCCACAGGAAGAACTAACCTAGGACCACAATACTGTCTCCTGGTAGTCAAACAGAGTATAGAGTAAACCTGATTTACTCATTTTGTTTCAAGTCAATGTCAAGTTTCTAATCGGTCAAAGGTTCAGAAGCTTTGATTTCATACCGAGTTCCCTGACCTTGGCTCTGCTGTGGATTAATGATAACCCACAATTCTTTGCAGTTTCTCTTATCACAAGATGGCTTCTGCTGGTAAACCCTGGAAACAAGGCTGGCCCTGTATCTTCCTTTGACCCATAACATGTAGTAGAAATGGCATGAGAGGACTTTCCAGGGTTCTTAGGCTTCCTCTCTCAGGTTTTTGGAACCCAGAGAGCTCTGAAGACAAAAAGCCTGCTGGGAAGAGGTACCGTTTCTGCTGTCTCAGCTGAGCTGGCTTCAGGCAGCCTCTGAGGGGCTTGGGACAGGCCAGAATGATGGCCAGTCCACTGTGAAGCTGCATGCACTCACTGTTGGCATCTGAAGCCACTAGGTTTAGGAACAATTTGCTGCACTAGAGGAAGGGTCAGGACAAGAGGATGGAAGCGGTCAGACACCTATGAAGCCTAACTCTTTCTTTGTTGGCTACTCTAAGTTCATTTGAACTCTGCAAGGAAATAGGAGAAACAAAATGTCATTTTTCTCCCACAAGAGGAATCTGCCCATATTGCAGCTACAGTAAACCTGTCAAATCATTAACTGACACAGCCCCCCACATAGGTATCAGCCATTAACAACATTCCCACCCCGTCTGCACAGACACAGTGAGCTGCTAGAGGAGGAGGAGGTCTGATAACACTCGGTGTATGGCTGCCTCCCAGGCCAGCAGTCAGCCAACCGCAACCACTGACCTCCACAAAGCAAGACAATGGAGCTCAACCTCCACCTCCCAAGCCGGCCGTCACAGCAGAGGAAGTCTCCTTATCCACCGCAGGGTTCACTGTCAGTGCTTTCAGTGCTGCGCATGCCAGACAGTTTATCTCCTTCCCACCCCCCACCTCGAGTTATCCTTCTTCCCCTTCCTATAACACCGCACACAGCCCTAACTGCAAGGCACTTCCCAGGGGGAAGTCTGAATAGCCGACAGGTCTACCTCGCTTACCTGAGGATGGAGTTCTGGTCTTCATAGTCATATTTCCAGTGCCTCACACAGAGCTTGCCGCATGCTCAGTCAACGTTGAAACAGTAGTAGTCAGCTGACTATTGGCTGCTCAAACGCACCAGTGATGGCCAATGTAAACTGGGAGATGAAGTGTACAGTAGGAACAGGATTTAGTCCCGTTTCATTTTTAAGTATAAGTACTTGGTAGAGATGTTTCTGAAAACTTCTTGCTGAGTGTGTCCTGATGTGCTGTTGTACTTCCATCATGGACTACAACATTGCTTTTCTGGTGCAGGAAAATCCACAAAGTCTTCCTTGCAACACTCTTACCTTAAAGGTGATATGTGAAACTCTGCCTTGGTGTTGAGCCTGGACTTCCACATAAAAGACACCATAGACCAACTTTTGTAGGGTGAGTGGATGGCTAGTTGATCTTAACAGTCACCCTTTTTCTTTTTTTTTAGGTTTTTTGAGACAGCGTCTCACTTTGTGGTTCAGGCTGGCCCTGAGCTCAGCCTCCAACTCACGTCACAGCAATCCTCCTGCCTCTGCCTCCCGAGTGCTGGGATGACAGGCATGAGCCACCATGCCTGGCACTGTGGTATGTGGCACTGATTGCTGCTGGGTGTGAGTCTCCACGCCCAATATGGTATGTGGTTGCCAGGGAATCAAACCTGGGTTCTTGTGCTTGCAAGACAGGTGCCAGAACCACTGAGCTAAATCCCCGGCTCTCCTTTTGTAGAAAAAAACAAAACAAAACAGATTTTTCCATTATTTCTGGAGCTAACAGGGTCTTTGGAAATCACTGAATTGGCTTTCCTCATTCTTCAGATGGAGAAACTAGGACTCCATTGAAACACAGGAGAGGGGATTCACCGTGATCCCTGGATCCCTCATCTAGTTCCTTTTTGCTGCAGAACACAGCCTCTTTACCTTAAAGCGCAACTGCGACCAAGCATGATTTTGAGGAATTAAATTCTTTTGAGTATTATTGTATATTCACTTTTGAACTGAGGCCAGCAAAAAAATGATTTGTGAAAGGAAGAAGTTTTCCTACCCGGGCAGACCAGACAGTGCTTGCCACAATTTTATAATCATCCTAGAACTTCATCTGGAAGGAAGAACATTCTTTCTTGTTGACAGAAAGTAATCCATCATGGGTCTTAATTTTCTTAACACTATATAACAGTTGAATCACTTTTTTAAATTGGTATGACCATGCTATGGCATTTTGTTTTCTAAAAAGAGGAGCTGTCCTTCCTCTACGCAAGCCAGTGGCTTTTCAGAATCTGTCTGCTGCATTTCCTAGGTGACTCCACCCGCATCAGGCAGGCGGACACAACCAAGGAGCTTGTTTGACTTTACTCCCTGCCAGGCTCCAGACCTGGCCACCGGAGAGCAGAGTCTTTCAGAATCTGCGTGGTAGCTGTGTGCTAGAATGACTGAAGTCAGTCCTGGCCCTGCCAAACATCTCTCATCACAGCAAGTAGAGCCCGTTCCAAAACATGGAACTTACACGGTTGCTCTGGAGCACACCCCTTCCACATATTTGCTGTATGGATTCAACAATATGACAATCATTTTCTTCCCTTTACGTGCTACTACTGCAGTGGATAAAAATAACTCGTTACTGTTGTCTCTGCCCGGCTGGGGGAGGTGGTAGAGAAGAGAGGAGACAGTACAGTAACCAGACTGGACAGAACCTTTTCTCTTTATCCAAACCATACTCCCAGCCTGAATCTCTCTAACTCCTGCTTATCCAAATTCCCTGGGGATTTTTTTTGGGGGGGTGACAAAAACAAGAAACTGTGCACTTCTACTCTGAGCCCATGGCTTTTAACTGGCTTTAGATTTGAGCCTTGAAATCCTCTGCCAGCTATAGGCTGCTGTGAGTTGGTTTTCTTTACTGGAGGAAAAAAAAATGTAGGTTCTATTTTGCACAAAACAGACCATAATATGCTTCCTGTAAACTGCTAGGACAGTGGAGAGAACATACGACTCAGCCAGGGAGTAAACACACATTTAATACTACAGGCACAAGGATCAGAAAAAGTGATCCAAAAAAACAGCAAAGAGAAAGAATCTTCTCACTGGGCTAATGTGTCCCTCCTGTCTCCACCAGCACTGCCTGTGCCCGGGCCAGCTTTTCCTGCCCACTACCTAGCACTTATTCCCTAGGATGGCCCGAGACTTGCAGGCTCTTCTGGGGTTGTTTGTTTATTTACACCCTCATTCTTGGTCTCATCCGACCTAACACACGTCTGCATGGTGCACGGTGCACGGTAGAAAGTAAACGTCTCTTTGAATGTTTATTTCCTCGAAGCTGTCCACTGAATTGCTTCTTTACAGCCCCTTTGCCTTCCACCCGACTCAGTTCAAGAGGAAAGAAGTCTCTGGGGTCCTTTTCGAAGGCAGCCTCCTCCAGCCTGAAATCTCCCATGCTTTAGACACAAGGTCCCAAAGTGCGGATGTTCCGGATCTGAGGCACTGAGCAAGGGGTGAGCGCAGTTGCGGACAGGCCCAAACACAGGGCGGCTCCTTCCCAAGGTGATCACGGCTGGAGCCACCCGCTTATCCGTGAGTTCCCTGGCTCTTGGTGAAGAATTCGTCACTGGTAGTAGCTGTTGTCCGAGGACAGACAGGCACTGTGTGTGTGTGTGTGTGTGTGTGTGTGTGTGTGCGCGCGCGCCTTCATGTGTGCATAGTGGATGTTCAGAAGACGATTCTCCCACAGAGAGAAATGGTACACCTTGGAATACTTACACCTACAAGAAAAAAATCCTAGGACCAACGTGACAGCCTTTGCTTCTTTTCTAACTGACCTGACCGGCTTCCTGCCTTCCTTGTACTATCAGGCACCAGGAAAATTCTGCTTTGTGCCTGAATCCCAGCAACACGGTAGGAAAAGGATAAATGATGCTTGAGTCAGGAATGAGCATCCAAAGGTCAGGCTCTCGGATTCTAATTCTGGCACCTTGGACAGAAGGCACAGGTCACTGCTTCCTTTCACACTCAGGCCGTCTCCTTCTCTCAGCCCTGCTTCAGGGCTGGGTAGTAAACACACCACCGCAGGCTCCAGGGACGCGCAGCAGTCTGGAGCCGGCTGGGCAGGGTGGTAGCCTTTGTTTCTCTCCTAACTCACTGTCATAAATTGAAGGCCAGCCTGAAAATCTTGCTGTTTTCTGTAACGTTAGTTTGGGCCGTCTCCTGACCCTCCCTGAGCTGAGCACAAGAATCAGCAGGAGTCTGCGAGCCGGGGACTTTTCCAAAGTGGTCTCTCACAGGTCAGACCTGCATAAACCTGCAGCAGGGCAGGTGCACGGTACTCCTTCTGATGGTCTGCTAAATACGCACAGGGCAAGTTGGCACTGAGAACACTTTGGGACCTTCAACTACATATTTCTCCAGTGATTACTGAAGGCTCCTCGGCTCTGGCTACTGGGGAGATGAGAAACTCACTGACTAGAAACAACCAGGGGTGCAAAAGGCACGACCAGGGGCTCTGGGCCCTACTCGGGCTGGGAACTGAAGCCTCATGGCACCAGCTTCTTCTCGGAGGCAGGAGGGAACCTCTGCACGTACTATTCCCAGCTCTCCAGATGAGAAACCCAAATGCACACCAGATTGTCTAAGGCACTTTGGGAGACGCAGGGAACCGGAAAAAGCTCCGAGCGAGGGCGAGCTGGCTACTGAGGGAGTTGCCTAGGGGAGGAGGCATCGCTCCGAGCCGCGGCAGAGGCTGCTTTGGAAGACAGCGGCGGCGGCACAAAGCAGTCCGGAGCGGACCTTGCGCAGCGCACTCGCCTGCCCGGGCCTCGGCCCTGGAGCAGGTAAAGCGCGGAAGAGACGCGTGGCCGCGCTGGGTGCTCCCGCGCCCCTTCCCAGCGCCCAGCTGCAGCTTCTTTTACTGAAAGAAACAGAGAAACCACAGGAGAGAGGCCAAGGGACCGGGAAGGACTCTTCCTCCGGAGATCCTCCAGCGGTCTACAGGGCGGGGCACCGCCCGGGCCCAGGCGCCCTGTGCAGTGCGGACGCGGGACGCCTGAGGCGGTGAGTGGGGCCAGCCTGGGAGTGGGGGTTCCACCCTGGGACCCCGGGCCTCGCCAAGCAGCTACTGCCCTCCAGAGGGGCTGGCCCCGCACCCCGCTCCCCGAGCCCCGTCTCCTCGCCAGCTCCGCGGCGCCCGGAGATGCTGCGCCGAAGCCCGGGGACCCCGTAGGCGCCTCTCGCCGTCCGGCTGCCAAGTCGCAGCGCCTGTACTTTTCCAGCGCCCTCTTTCCCTGTGAAATTGAAAGTTACTGAGGTCGCTCGGGGTTGTGGCTCCAGCAGGCTCCTTCCCCGCCCCGCGCGCCCGCCCCCCGCAGCCACCCCTCCTCCCTCCTCCCCTATGGGGTGCTCCCGGGAGCCCGGCCCAGCACTGCCGCGGCTCTCGCTCGCCCTCGCCGGCCGCAGCTCGGGGTCTCTCCGCCGCCCCTCTGCCATGGCCGCGCTGCCCTCGGCGCCCGCGCCCCTGCGCTCCCGGGGCCCCCGCGGCCGCCGCTGAGACTCGGGGCCGCCGCCCGCCGGGACCCGCGGCCGCCCGCGATGCTCCCCGAGGCCGCCTGTGCTCCTGCGGGGTGACAGCCACCCCGCGGCGCGCCGGCCAGCGGAGAGCGAGGAGCCGACCGCGGCTCGGCGCCGACACCGCCCGCCCGCCTGTCCGTCCGTCCGTCCGTCCGTCCGCGCGTGAGCACCGCAGCGAGGACGCCCCGCCGCCGGCCGCTCCTCGGAGACTGAGCGCGAGCAGCAGTCACAGCGGGACCGCGGGGACACTGCACCGGGTTACTATGCACTTGCGACTGCTCCCCTGGTTCCTCATCACCCTGAACCTCATGGAGTCCATCGGCAGCCAGCACGCCGCCCGGGGACGGCGCCAGCGGAGGAGTAAGTGCGGCGCCCGCGCCCCTCGCGCGCGTTCACCTGTCGGGTCCCCGCCAGCCCCGCGTCCGCCCCGCGGGCGACAGTCCACCCGCCCTGCGCCCCCCACAAGACAGGGCCCTGGGCTGGGGCGCTGCCGGCGCCCCTCTCCCCACGTCCCGACGGGACTGCAGTGGGGCGCCCGCCCCCGCGCCACTGGCGGGTCTGGGAAAGTCGGGTCCTCCGCCGGACTCGCTGTGCGGACGGGAGCTGCACTTTGGGGGCGCAGACCTGGACCTCGAGCCCCAGGCAGCTGGCGTCGCCGCCGGCAGGGTCCCCCTGGGCTGCCGCCCCGCGGAGGAAGCGCCCCGGGTGGGCCTGCCTGCCCGCCCCGCACGCGGGGTGTCGGCTGCGGGGCCCCTGCCCAGGCCCTCTTGGCACGGGGACCCCGTTACCCGGCGTGTCCCACGGGAGCCCTGTCGCCGTCTCAGTAGGTTCCCCGAGTGGCCCAGACCCGGAGGTGGAGGTCCTTCGAGCCTCGTGCCCCTGACAGCTTCTCAAAGCGTCCCGGGCCAGGACAGCTGAGCGGGCGCCTCCCCCGGCCCCGGCCCCGGCGTGGCGAGACCTGCGGCTCCCAGAGCTCCGGGGGCGCTGAGGGGGCGGGGGGCGGGGGGCGGCGGCCGCTCGGAGCCCGGACCTGGAGCTCGCGGCCGTCCGGCCCGCACAGCCGCTGCGGCAGGCGGGGACACAGCCCGGCTTGTGTGCCCGGCTAGCCCGGCAACCGCTCCCGGCCGCGGCGTGCCTCTGCCCTGCGCCGGGCGAGGGTCCCTGAAAGCTGCCTTTGTGCCGCCGGCTCAGCCAGACAAGGTCCGATTCACCTGAAAACTCCTTTAAAACGGGGCTGGTCGGAGCGCCAGGGCCCCCCGGCCCCGCTGGAGCGCGGCTGGCGGTGCGCGGGCTCCGCGAAGCGAGTCGAGTCCGGGCTGTCCTCTGGGCCTGCGGGCTCCGAGCCCCCGGCCGCCCGCCCGCCGCGTCTTCCGAGGGACCCGCGCTCCTGGCGCGGGCTGCGGGCAGCGGCGGTGCGGGGTCACATTGGGGAAACCGAGGCAGGGCGGACGCAGCCTCCGGCTTGCTGTTGGCTCCGCGGTACTTGCCGACCTGCGCGCGTAAGCCCGGACCCCTTTCCCAGCTCACACTTCCCCGCGTGCCAGGGGGCCTGGGTTTGTGGGTTCGGGGCCCCAGAGACCCTCTCGCGGCGCGTCCCAGACGCGGGGCGCGGAAGCGGGGGCGCGGGGAGCCCTGCATGGCCAGGCGGACGCCTCGACCTGGCCCGGGCGCTCCAGACCGAGGCAAAGGCGCCCTCTGTTCGTGTCCCCGAGGTGGAAGGAGGAGCTGGGTTCGAGTTGCCGGGACTCGGCGGGAGGAGGTGAAGCGCCGGGGCCTCCGTGCGCGCTGGTCTGCGAGCATTCCTGGGCGCGCGGCGACCCCTGGCGTCCCCGGAGGAGAGCGACGGGCCCCGGGGCAGGTGCAGCCGGCGCGCCGGGCTCGGAGAGGGGACGCGGCGGCCCGGCCGTCCAGGGCCTCGGAGTCGGTGCTCGCCGAGCCAGCCGGGTCTTCCTCTGGAATATCGGAAGGAGAGCGAGTAAAAACCTTTTCTCTAAGAGAAATTGAGTAAAATATTTTTTTTAAATAATAATAAGGAGGTGATCAGACATTTTAAAAAGTGGCCCTCATTCCTATTTCTAAAATAGATACTAAAGTGAATATTGGAGTGTCCCTTTTGATTTTTAGATAAATTCACTTTCTTAAATCTTCACTAAAAATAGGTATAAATCATAGATGTAAGATCTGTTTTCCAAAGTTTTCTTTTTGAACGATGTCATGAGTGCTTTTTAAGCAGTTTCTCACACGCAGATGCTCATGGCCCACAGCATCGTGGCCTGAAAACAGGTGATAAAGGCGGGTTCATACTTTTGTACTTCTCCGAAACAACCCTTATTTAATTACTTTACTTTATTACGAACTAGTGCTTCCATTTATAAAAGAAACAAAGCTTTATAAAATATCCAATTAGAGTTGAATGAAGACATAAAATTTTCTCTATTTAGATTGCTATAACTCCTAGGGATAAAACATTGACTCTATTTGAGATAAAAAATTAAACGCAGTCCTTATTGAAAAGTCCCCACCCAGCATTCACTTTAAACATACAATGGCAAATTCAGAACTCGGTTTTAACTCATTCTCCAGTGTGCTAGTAAGTGTAAAAGTCATCTCTGACAAAATAATAATAGTAATAATACCTTACTATTGCAGTCACATTTCACTTGGATTTTGTACCTTGGCCCCAGTAGTCGTTCGAAGTGTCCAAGCAGTTATTGCTAATCTCTTTGACAGAAAAAGGCCTGAGTCACAAGAGCTAAATAACCTGCCCCAGGGCCGCAGCCAGGATGTACCCTTCCACAGGTCTCACCATTATTCCCACAGTTCGTTCATCCGCCTGATAGAAATGAGGCTTATGAAGTGAGAAAGTAATCGAGAAGTAGGTTTGCTGCTCTCCTAAGTCATCACTACCCCAAGTGTTTAGAGAACACTCTCTTCTGCTTGCAAATTTTGAACTGATCCCCATATGTATCATGAAGGAATGGCCAAGGTGAAACATTTAAATATCTAACAGTAATAGTGAAGCTTGCTGAATAAAATACTATGATTGGATTATCCAGAAGGCAACATAGGTTCATGTTGTGCCAGAAGGCCTTGTGCGAAACTATAGGTCACCAATTAGCATCGTGTTTATTTATCATCATCTATAATTTGTTTTAATTGTTCAGATTCTAGATAAATGCAAGTTCTGAGTTATTATTACATGTGCAATAGTTCTAATGTACTCTATTATGTGACCTGCTGAGTGGTTTGAAGTTTTCCATAATTTTCATGGCAATAAAATAAAAAAGGAACTTACTAGAATGTCTTGGTCATTGCTTATGAGCATGTTTCAGATCTTGAGTCATTCTTTAATTCAAATATATTATTGGTAATTATATTGCTAATACTGGAAAATAAGTTAGCCGATGAAACAGAAAAGTGTAATATTAACTTTGAATGAAATTTGACCTGGATATTGTCTACAATACAATTTTCCAGCTGTCTATCTTTGTCACCAGACTACCTTGTTTTTGAGAAAAAACTTTCTACAGACAGAGAAATAAACAAATTTTACTGGAAAATGTATATTCTGTAACATCGCATGTAATATGTTTATAAATTGAAGAAAAACTCAAACCCATAGATAACAATAATGGTAAAATCTAAAAGTAATCAGAAATCACTTACATTTGTGCTTTCCAATTTAAGCATTGTTACACTATCAGAGCCGTGTTCTAAAACATCTGTTATACTATTTTAGTTGTTTGCTTATTACTTCAGTAAGATTTTACTAACCACATTAGAAATGGTAGCTTTGAAATACAGTCATTTAACCCCAAGTTATTCCTAAGTAACTAGGAATATAAGAATGAGTGTGAAGGTGATTTACTGTAATTGCTTCATTGCTCCTTTAAGCATAAAATATGAACAGTATTTCAATTTTTAAGCAGATAAGCTTTGCTAAGTCATTTCTCCATTAAAGATTTTCCTAGCATTTAATATCCTCCAAATTAGCTCCCCAGAAAGCAATGAATGGAAGTTACGACATGTAGTAAAATTTGATTTTCAAATTATTATGGGAAAACCCTTGCTACACTATGACAGACGGAGGTTATTGGTCATTTGATCACTTCAGATGGCTGGAGCCTGGACAGAGCCCTCCGCTTGTGCTGTGTCTGAAATGCCCTCTGCGAGTTGCCTGATCTCTTTCAGAAGCAGTAGCTCTCTCCAGTCCTCTGTAACATGGAGCTGCCTGCACCTCTCGCAGAGGTTAGAAACGAAAGATCACTCTGCAGTTACGACGCTGAACTGTCAAAAATTTTAAAAAGCCTATTGCATAGTAATTTATTAAATCATCTTTTCCCCTTTATCACAATCAAAAATAATCTTCATTTTAAAATGTTCATCTGCTTTTCCTTGCAGTTTCTCACTACTCATTCACACATCCTATCCCCATCCCCCAACATGTCCCTTCCCAAGTAGTGAATTCTTTAAATGCCATGACAGTGAATATTGTGTTCCATGAAATACAAGAGTTGGCTTTGGTTACCCTTAGGAAAACACCATTCAGTTTGGAGGACATGGCAAGGACCGTGCAGGACTGTGCGTCGGCATTGCGTTTGACTTGGTTAAGGCTATTAGTTCTAATGGTGTGCCGGACGCTGGCATTGCTGGATGTACCACGCTTCATCACAAATTACATCGGTTTAGTTTTGCCTTGCTCCTGATTTTGAGGGAAAGTGTAGTTTGCTTTTTTTGCTATTGGCTTTCACAAAGATTAACAAGATGGGGTTATTCTAAGATTTACCACCCATTGGATAACACAGTAGATTTGAAACGTGTTGAAGTTTGTATCTTAATAAAATATATAATGTATAAATTGTACAATTATGAAAAGTACTACCTATATTTTCTGTTTTATTCTTTCCATTGTATTTTTTCACTCAAGAATATTACTAGCATTCCCCTGAAAGTAGTCACTGAGGAATACTAAGGATAGTGGGATCATGCTTTGTCCAGGGTTATGGGGGTCCTGGGTTGCTAAATATCCAGCTGTCACTGATTGTCAAGAAATCCCATTTTCTGCCCTCAAATTTTCAACATGAAACTTTTCTTTTTGGAGACAAGTTCTCTCTTTGTAGTTCGGTCTGACCCTGAGCTCACTATGAAACCCAGGCAAGCCTCGAACTCACAGCAGTCCTCCTGCCTCTCCCTCCTGAGTGCTGGGATTACAGGTGTGAGCCACTAGGCCTGGCACAGTGATAGTTACCAGGGATCGAACTTGGGACCTTGTGCTTTCTAGGCAGCTCCAGAGCCACTGCGCTAAATCCTCGGCCCCGACACAAAACTTGTAAGTGAAATATTTGAAGTTTTTCCACATCTGATGAACAGTTTTGATACTGTAAAAATCCATTTAAAGAAATTGTGTAATTGCAGGTACCTCTTACATGATAGAGTACAACTGCCTTATCTATAGTCTTGGCAAGAGATGTAGTTAGCATCTGTCGTCACTGAAATTCTTTTGGAATTTGAGGAAAATTCTGTGGTACGGAAGAACTTGATCACTCAATTAAGTGAATTAAACAGCTTTCGACCGTCCTTATAATTTATGCCAAACTGTATTCTTCAAAGCATTACCTTATTAGTTTTTCATTTGACTTTTAGGAATTTGATGAATAGCAAATATCAGTTCTTGGTAGAGGCTGAGTTGAGAAGGGAAGGATCGCAGTGTGCATTGCGAAGAGGCCACCAAAAGAGGAAGGCCTGGAACGTAGCTCAAGTGCAGCTAATGACATTCAGCAGCTCGGAAAACTCACCTTGCCATTGGAGGCCACACTTGCAAAGCCATCCCAGAAGTCTCCTGCACTTTGCAATCTTTTGGTGTGAGACTGTACAGCATGATCAGACCCTTAAATGGTCCTTTTATATATTTGTCTTATCCCCTAAGTTTACCAGGAAAAGATTAAGAATAAAAACATGTCAGCATTCATTTATTACTAGCAAGTATATCATATGATTGATCACATAATCATGTACTAATAATTAGAGAATGAGTTAACTACACTGTGTCTCATCCAGTGTCCAGTGTCTGAAAACTGTAACCACAGTGCCAGTCAGCACAGCAGTCCACAGCAGGTCCATCCTGTCCTTGTGCTCGGAATCCCAGGGAGCCAGCTTGTCACAGCAAGTAGAGGAAGGCTTCCTAGCTTTCCAGTCATGCAGGCTACAGGTGACTAGAGCTGAAAAGGACACACCAATTCTGATAATTCCAGTTTGAGGTAGTAAGGGCCTCTGCGAAGACAGTGAATAACCAAACAAGGGAATGTATACATCAAATAACTGATTTTGATCAAATCAGTGGTTCTTGGCATTTAATTCGATAAGGAAGGCCATTTTTGGTGTGATGGAGTATGAAGACCTGGATGTCGGTGAGTGGAAAAATGATAGAGACAAATGTGAAGAGAGAAAGGAAAGCAGGAGTAGGCTCGGTAGGAAGCTTCTTTTTCTCTTGAACTTTCATTAATTTAAGGACCTTTTGGAAGTCAGAACCAGTTTCAGGGAGGGTCAAGGGCTGGAGTCCAGAGCTTTCAAGTTGCCCCTGCATGGAAGGTGGTCGGTTAGATAAGACAAACGTACTGACCCCTGGTTCATGATCGTCAAAAGTACTTGCAATAAAGATTTCAATTTAAAGGGAAAAAAAAGTACTTGCATGACCAAGACGGAGACTCACTCTTTTGTGGTAGCGTCAATGTGGATTAATTACATTAAAGCACTTTGTCTATTTTAAGGAGGTTCATATATCATTTGTAACTGCATTTCTGCATTTTTATTGCATCCTTTGTGTTGTGTGAGATAATGGTGTCTGGCCTCAGGAGCTGCAGTTGTAAGTTGCCAAGTCTCGCTGTGGAAGGCTGTACTTGGAAGCTCACCACAGATCAGATCAGGAGGAGTATTGAAAACCTTTATGGCAAGAAAAGTAAGTTTTCATAAGGTGTATAAATGATTTTTAGAACCATACCATCTGGGCCTAATATCTGTAATAGTAGAATTCTACCTTCAGGTAGATTTCTCTGTAACGTATGTGGTCTTAGAATGGGAGACCCTAAGGATGGGATAAAACTTAAAGGACTGTTCCGTTTACAAAGTGCTACATTGCTGCTAATCACTCCGCCTGGAAAGTAGCCAGGCCCAGGCCTCTTCCCTGCTGTCTTCGCTCGTCGCAGGGAACTGCGTCGAGAGCAGAGCGTTCTGTGTTCTTCTGAGCCCCGGCGTGGGCATGGAGTAGATTTAGCTACCTTTCGGCACCTTCCTAAAATGAATGTGCAGTAAAGCAGTGTGCCATATCCACTCCCAGAAATTGTTCCCAGAAAACTAGCTAGTAAGCATATTTATAATTATACCCCAATACAAAGCAGATTCCTGAGAGTAAGCGGTAAAGCAGCCCCCATTTTAAACCACATAATACAAACCACCACCACACAATATAAAATAACAGAATTTGTAAGCTGCTTATTTTAGAACACTGTTTTCTTAACATAAGCTCCATAAGTTGCTAAGAAAAAAACAGTAGTTTGTCATGTCTCATCTTACTATGTCTTTCTAAATGTTTTGAAATGTTTGATAATTACTGTAATAGCTTCTGAGTTCAATTGCCTTTGAATCCCAAACCTTTTACTCAATATCTTCACAAAACCAACTGCTTCCGTCCTCAGAGTCACGCTCCTACACTTTGCACTAACCCTCACCGTCCTCATACTTCAGTCCTCACACACTCAGTCCTCACAGTCCTTACATGTCAGTCCTTACGCTGATTCTCACCGACCTCACCCTTCAGTCCCAGCTCTCACTCAGTCTTCATGCTAACCGTTGTCCTCACACTGCAGTCCTCACACACTCCGTCAGTGCTCACACTCATCGTCACACTCGTCCTCAGATCCTCAGAGTCCTCACAGCCCTGTCAGACCTCATGATCAGTCTCACGCTTACCCTCAATCCTCTCAGTCCACCTACCCGTCGTCTCCCATGAGTCCTCCTGCCTGCACTCACTCAACCCTTGCACACACTCATCCTCACACTCACACTCGGTCCTCACCCACACACTAGAGGAGGTGAGGCTGAGTTACTCTCGTCTGCTGCTCTCTGGGGTTGGGAGGACCTGGATCTCAGGCCAGGTCTTCTGATAGCCACATGCCACCGCAGCCACTTTGGTTGGAATTTGAGGAGATTATGGGGAGATCTTGTCAGACTTTTCCTCCTTTCTTCTTTGTCTCTTGCTCATTCTTTGCTGCTCCCATGTGGTGAACAGCTAGTCTTTCTGAACCACTCACTGCATAGTACTTAACCCTACACCCCTTGTTTTTTCTGCTCTTTCTCATCTCTTGCCTTAAATGTGCCCTATGAATGGTTCTTAAACATCAGAAGTTGCTGGTTGTTTTCATTAAAGGCAAAATAATTAAAAGTCTATTTGAAATATTCTAAAGCTATTTCCTCCAAGTACAGTCCTCACAACCAGGAGAAGATTATTAGTTTAAGCATGAGAATGTGGGCAAAGTCTATAATTTTGTAGTTAAATATCAAAAGCCTTCTGTGTAATTTACAACCACAATAGATATTTCACTGGCTAGTGTGTGTTATCCTGGAAAGTTATCTTTATGATGCTTCATAAAATTCTGTTATTTATATTACTTTCCTATTTCTGAACCTTCATAGCAGCCTCCACTCTGAATTTCTCTTGATGCCCAGAGCTCACAGCAGAATCACCTGGAGACTTTTCTAAGTGCCCATCCCCCATGGTAGATGAAATGAAAGCTTCTGGGAATGGGAGCTGGACAGCCTGAAGTTCTACAGTAATGCTGGTGATTCTGATAGGCAGACCCTTAATTTAAGAATAACACTGCATGTCAGAAAATGTTGAAACTAGTTTTATAAGGGATGAGCAGACAAAATAAATTTGTGTACAGTGTGACAAAGACATCATCTGAACACATACTTATTTAAAATACAAAGCAACTCGATAGTGTTGTAGGGTTGTCCATCCACAGAGCATGGACAAACCTGTGGAGATAGATAGTCTGGTAGGGGATTGTCTCCATCGAAGAGTCCAGCAAAGAGGTCCAAATGCACACTGTAGGACTTCACAGTGAACACTAACGCCAGCAGAAGGGCAAATCCTGGGGTCTGTGCTTGATACTGTGCTTGCTGTGGCCATGGGGGATAAAACACAACTGACCGAGAAGGGCATGAGCTATATATACTCAGATGTTCAGAGGTACTTCATGATAAACAACTTTTTTTTAAAATGTCTTACTAGATGATTGGTAATATGCCCCAGTTTCATCCCTCTGAGGAAAATTTTAATAGTTAGGGAAGTGCCTAAGAAGAAATAAACATCCCTTTCTTTCATAGTTTCTATAATTCCTAATTCCTAACTTTAGATCAACTACTGGTGATCAATAATGACTATAAATAGCATAGTTTGGAGTGTCTTAAGGGAGAAGTGTTGTGGTTGGTCTCTGATTCACAAACTGACTGCTTTTACTTCACACCTCACACACTCTTCTTAGAGTAGCTGTCTTCATTAAATCTTTAGTATTCTGTTCTACTTCAGGGGACAGTTTTCTAAACTTGCCATAAATTGGGGGAAATCTCCATGTAAGAGTGAGATGGAAGTCCAGGCTTCCTATCAGATTTAATTTTGCTTGTTAAGGGGGCTCTTAGGGAAAATTTGGGTTCCAGTGAGTCATGAGGCCAAATCCTAATAACCACAATTGCCAAAAGTAATTAGACTGAGGAAAGCCAGGCTCCTCGGGAGGAGGGTCAGCCGGGCACGCTTGAGCCGGTGCTCCGCGGTCAGACCAAGTTACTTGTCCCTGAGGACTGGGAGCAGTCAGGAGTTACAGAGAGCAGGAAATCTACCAGAAAACAATGCTTTTCCACCAATTTTTCCCCTCAGTAGGTCATTCACCCATAAGCACGTGAGAGATGGAAATGGGCCTTCAGACTGTGCACAGTTCACGTCACCGTCTCATATAAACCACCTGTCTGCATGACCCGACCGTGCTTCTAGTCTTCCCCTCTTCCTGAGCAGATAAAAGAAGCCTTCATACAGGATTTATCCTCCTGGGGGGAAAGGGAAGGCAGTGAATCCTTGTAAACATCCTCCATTTAATTTAGGGTGTGGAGGAAACACTTGACATTAGGAAGATGGGCCTACATTACACGAGAGTTCTAAAACTCTGAGCTGAAAAAGGCGAAGAGTAACTCATATCCTTAAAATAGCACCTTTTAGGAATGTGGTGTTGGAGCTAATGAAGTAGAAATTACCAAAAAGTAACTGACTGTCATTCCATACTTTCAGTATGTGAGCAATGCACTCATTGTCACATTACCCCACTGGACAGATGTCTCCAAAGCCCAAATACAGTACGTCTCTGCCTCGTAAACTGGATGAACATCTCCTTGGAAGCCATTATTGGTTTTTGGAGTATCCAGAAAAGCTAGTTTGCTAGGTCAGTTGATAGATCCCGAACGGAAACATCAGTCACTGTGTCTAAAGTTTCTAATCCTTTGTGATTCAGAATGACTTCATCTATTTCCATACTATTTAGAGCTCAGACTATTAGTTTAGAAATGTGGAAAGTGATAGTGCTTCATGTAAATATACAGAGATGAAGTCAAGTTCTTTGGCCAGTTTCTCCCATCCGTTGGCCATCTCCAGATAATAACTTGCTGATAAACCCTTGCCTCATGCACTATGCATACAAAAATAAAGAACAGTATATTTGGTTTTGTTTTAGCTTTTGACACTAAGATAATCTAAGAATAGGAGAATCCTAATTTTCTGAAGTTCAACACAAACCATTGATCTGTTTACCTGGACTATTGCTGTTATGTTATTGGGTCAAAAATTAATGGCCCATATATTGAGCAGCTAGACCCTTACTTCTTACAGAGTGTACTTTTGGTTTTTTATTTATTATAATATTTTTTATCTAGAGTTTAAAAAGATTCACATGCCTTCTTTTTAAAAAAAGAAGAAGAAATAGAAATGAGGCCCAAGGATGGTATCTATAGCCTCTTTGGCCTGAATACATATATTCATCTTATGCCAGCCTTGAAGTGATAACTCTTAGCCCATCCACAAAGATGGAATAAAGGTATAACAGTGTAAAAAAGTATAAAGGAATGGAAAAGTATAAAAAAGCCTTTCTCTTTCTTAGAGCCAACTTTCCAATTCTTCCTAGAGCTTGACTGATACCTAATCTTTTAACAGAGTTCTCAGTCTCAACGCATCTGCCAGCACATCCAGTGCCATGCCTCAAGGATGAGCCCTGCTTCATGTGTATTTCAAACACATGGGAACCATGTGCTCATCCTTAAAGTCTAATTTCTAGAGTTCCGAGGAGAAGCTCCTGCTGTCTTCAGTATCCAGGTGAAGAGCATCCTGCAGACATTTCAGGAGTTTGTTAAACAATTTGCCTTTGGATTTACATAGCTTATGCTATAAATGGAGTCTGAGAAATCCCAGAAAAGTCTCTGCAATAGTTCTTAGCCCGACTACTGAATTCATAGGCCACTAAGGCAGAAGAGCTGTAGTTCGTGAGATAAGAACACGTTTCCAGTGTTTATTGCCAAGACTGTCCAATGCAGGATATTTTCTCCATCATTCTTAGTGCAAACTTATTTCCTCATCCAAACCACTGCTAAGATGAGTTGCATAGTCTTAATTTTAGAATCTTCCAAAGAAACAATAAACACACAGACAGCTGAGTTAATTTATAAAACAGTGCTGCATTTATCTTGGCAAGTTCACTTCTCTCCCCAGTGCACAACTCTTGTGTGCTGACTCTACTTAGCAACTCAGGGAGGAACAAGTCATTCTATTTATTAAGCACTATGAGAGTCATTGCACAGAGCAAGTTCGGTGTCTTCTCTGTTCTTCTACAGGATTCTCTCCCCATAGATTACTTGCTGTGTCTCTGAGACCTCTCTAATACTTTCTTCTTTAAACCTGAAGTAAATGCAGAGTCATTTTTACAAGAGCAATAAACTAAAGTGGCTATTCAGACACTTTCCTTGGATTTCTCTGCACACTGAAGTGCCGTTTTGTTAATACAAACCCTTCATATTTTAGGAGACGGCACTCTGAAAATCTAGGGCTGCTTAAAACTATATGACCAGGAATCTCCCTCCCCTGGCCCCACCTGCCCTCTGATTCTCGGACGGAGCCTGTAGTTTTGCAGAATTCACTCCGACAACTGTTCTGGTGTAAATATTTAAAGAAGTCCTTTCCATGAGATATTAACAAAGTATAAGTAACTGTTGCTCTGTTCCTAAGGGAAAGACCTGATGAGAATCTGCGGCAGCAGAGCTTGTGCCGTCTGAGGCAGAGACTGTGATACTGTGCATGAGGTAAAAGGCTGAAGGAAAAAGAATCAGAAGAGGCATTCGAATGGCCCTGTGTGTACACTGAACTGCAAAGTAGTCCTTGTCCATTATCACTACAGGGACAATGTTTGACGTGAACAGGAGAAAGAGAACAATGAGTTCCCTTAAGTGGAACATAGTCAAGATTGGCTGCTGTTGTTTTAATGGTTTCTAGGAAAAGGGGTGGAGGACATGACTCTGATCTCCAGGCCTGTTCAGAAGGAGTCCTCGCTTCAGTCTTTCTCCGTGTGCCCTCTAAAGTCACATATCTATTATCAGAGCTGTTCTGAATCTAGTCTCTATTATTATTCAATGTTATCATTGACTTATGTCTGTGCGATAAAGCTGATGTCAATACCACTTGTTAAATAGTACGGTACTCAAGTGTTGGGGGCTCTGCAATCACTGTTGTCACTCTGCTTTTCTGATTGTGCAGAATTTATACATAGTCAGCCAGCACCCACTGGGGCTGCTTCCAGAACCCAGCTCCCAAGGACAACTTCCATGTTCAGCTCTCTTATTTAATAAGGCATAATACTGTCATGTGACCTCCTCTATTTAAATTATCTCCCCCTGCGTGTGGTGCCTCATGCCTACATGAAAGGCTGAGGCAGGAGGATCACTGCAAATCCCAGGCCAGCCTTGTCTGGGTGAGTTCAAGGCGATCCTTAACTATAAAGCAAAACCTCACCTCAACAATGAAAACACACAAATAAGCAAGAGGATAGCTATTTTTGTGTAAAGGATAGAGCAAGAGGATAGCTATTTTTGTGTATTTTATTAAGGAATTATGATGAAAACGTCTGTAACAAACTTCTAAATATTCAAACTTCTGATTCTCACTTAATTCTGTGGATGTGCAGACAAAAGTTTAAAAGGCTGACTGTACCTGCACATGATAGGCCAAGCAATTAAGACTCAGAGACTTTGCTGGCTCAATCAGAGATTGACTTTAGTCTCAGTGATCCTTGGGACACTGATTGGAAAAAGTGTTTCTCCTCTAGACTGGCAGTGGTTCTGTCCTTCTGAGAGGACTTGGAGCTTACCTTATAAGATAAAAAGCTAAGAATTTAATTCAGCTTATTTGTTGGCATGACACAATCTTAAGGTTTCTCAGTGATACCAGTGGTTTATGAAGAAAGATTTTAACTTTATGTGAAATATTTTTCCTGTAAAAACGTTTTAAAGAAAAGATTTTGTATAAATAACATCTATACATTTGTGGTGGGATTTTATTCTTATTTTATTTCAATTGTATAATGATGATCATTCATTTCTGAGTTTCCTCTCGACTCTCACTTGAATCATGTATATGGGAGAACAAAGAAAATGATACAAATGATGTATGAGATAGATGAAATTTGATCACTACTGGAGTGTCTTAGTTACTCTCTTTCCATTGCTGAAACAAAATACTCAAGATGCACAAGTTAAGGGAAGAAAAGTTTATTTCAGCTCACAGTTTGAAGACGTTTCAGTCCATAGTTAACTGGTTCCAAGGTGGGATGGCATGGAAAAGGAGGAATAGTCCGGGTGGGGCAGGAAGAAGGCAACAAGCAGCAACAGCCACCGCCGCAGCAGCATCCTGCCTTAAATCTCTCCTTGTACATTCCATCCAAGCTACAAGCCTGTTGACTGGTGCCACCTAGACCCACTAGGAACTAGGTAAATACGTTTAGTTATGACACACCCTTAATCTGATTATCACAGACCCTAAGTCCAGTCACCTCCAACAGCTCCTCCTACGAACACATGAGGCCTTGGAGGGAGATCTACAAGCCATGAGATATAAGCCAAAGTGGAGATTCATATATTTGGGTTTACTACCTTCTCAGAATCTATATCTTTTTGTTTATTTGTTTTGAGACAGGGTCTTGCTTTGTAAGACCAGTAGCTCAGTCCAGTGGCCTTGAACTCACTGTGTAGTCCAGGCTAACCTTGAACTCTTAGCAACCCTCCTGGCTCTGCCTCTCAACGACTGGGATCACAGGCATGAGCCACACACCAAGCTCAGAATCTGTATCTCACTGGTTTAGACTCTAATGACAAAATCTCACATTGGCAGATGGGGATGTTGATCTCTATTGTTTACCCTGCTGTATAATTTAGACAGATCCTCCAGTCTCTGGTTCATTTGCATTCTCCGTGAGATGAGCCTCCTGTTCTTTTGTTCACTGAGGGCAGGAAACTAGTTTTGAAGAAGCTCTAGCAGTAAAATCAACAAGCTTTTCCTTAGATAGTTCTGTCAAAATATCAAGAATATGAAGCTAGAGCTTGAATTCAGAAGTATCGTTTCTCATTGTACTTCCCTAGGATGTTAGACCATACTTTAAAAGCTAATGAACAAAACAAAAAATCTTTCTGGAGAGAAAAACATGGGAAAAAACTGAAAGTGAAAGCCCTAACTAAAACACCATAAATTCATTAATTCCTCTCACAGCTATTTATTGGACATTTATTACGTGTTGGTATTACAAAAGCAAGAAGGTATTCCTGCCCTATAAACACTTCACAGTGGCTAGATTATGAAAATAGTAATATGAGTGGAATTAGAAATTAGAGTCTGGCAAGAGATAGCTATCATGTCTAAGCTAGGGAATACTTGTTTCTTAGATTTGTTTAAGTAGAACTGGAAATTAATTGCATGGTTTATCATGAGTCTAATCCATACCCAGATTTCCTCTGGAAAACAAGGGCACTGGACAGTGTTGTGGGATGAGGCAGGAAAATGAACAGAAGAAGATCAATAGCAAACACTGAAACTTCTTCAGCCACCCAGTGTTTTCTTTTCTTGAGATTTACGAGCGGTGAATTACAGTCATGGCTTAGGATGAGGTGTGTGACGATTACAGGAAGCATGCTGTGCATACTGTAAACGTCATCAGCATTGTTAGGTAAAGCCAGGAATGAAGTGGCCCAGCTTGGCACAGCAGATTTCCATTTTGGGCATGTTGATTAATTTCTAACACTGGACTTGCCCACTGGTTCATTAACTGGAATTACTTTTCCAAACAAACACTGAAATACTGTATGTTTAAAAATAGTGCATTTTTGTTCATCCCTCAGAAGCAGTTGTGAACCTTTTATGGTAACCCCTGGTCTGCTTCATGGAATATACAAGCAGACCTACTTGAAGCGCCAGTTTGGGAGACACAGGTCAGCAGGCTATTTGGATTTCTTCTGTAATCCTGCTGATAATCCCTCCTCCACAACAGCTGATAACTTGGAAGATGTCCCTTACTAAAATTCACAGCCTTCAAAGTAACATGATTCAGTTCTCTTCTGTATGTCCTCACTAACTTGTGAAGGGTTTTGAGTAAAGAAAGGCAATTAGTAGGTATTTTTACATGTGTTATCTCATGTTACCCTCACAACAGTAAAAGGACACATAATTGCCACTTTATGAAGGACAACACTGGTACTCCAAACACACAAGGAGTGGATGAAAATGGTCCAAACAGAAATGGGGGACTTCCTGAGATCTTTTGACCTAAACACGATCCATGTAACGTTGTTCCTTAAGCCCATTAAAGAGGAGGTTTAACTGAGCGTTTCCTCTGTGTAGAGGAGACAGGACTATCTCTCTTTCCACACTGTCACTTTTTTACACAGAAAGCAAGATGAGAGAGAGTGAAACAAGGTCACAGACAGTTATTACCTACAAAGTACAGCGAGCTTTTACATTGTTTTGAAAGCCAGGAGCCTGATGAGACCATAATTGTTGCTCCTGAAAGAGCCCTCTGGTTAGTAAATTGTAGTGTGGTGTGGTAAGAAGTGAAAGATGTGGAAGAAGTAGAGTCAACCAGAAGACGTAGTTGGAAATACAAATGGAGAAATCTAGAAAGATTTGGCTTCAGCAATTGGATGGTGCCATTTTCTGAGACAGAAAATTCTAGAGAAAATAGTAGCAGGTGTTCAATGTAGATGGAACAGATTTTGGAAAACAGGTACGCAGCATAACCCTTCTTGTTGCTCAAGGGGGAAGAGGGTGGCCAGGGTAGTGACTTGTGAAGTGAAGCTGGTATGGAGCCAACAGGGGCCGGACTCACTCTGGTGACCATCCAGTAGCCCAAAATGCTGCACAGCAGATGGTTCCAAAATCTGACTTTCCAGAGAAATGTTCTGTGGGTTTTCTGGCACTCTGATCATTCCCTATTTGCTTAATTAATGATCTTTCAAAGGAATTTTCTGTTGATGGGCTAAGAATTTGTTTCACAATCTCTTCATTTTCTTACTGCAAGAGAAATCAAAACATAAAAACAATCTTGCCCTAATCTAACACAATGCATAATAGACCATATAAAAAAAATGACAAAGGCTTTTGTCAAAAAGACAGTAGTTTTCTCATCAAATGTATTCTTACTCTACTCTTGCATTAAAGGAGCTTCCAGTCTTACCCCACACAGATTAACTGTCACTGTGCTCACTATGCACAATAATTGTTGGCTGGGGATTTAGCTCAGTGGTTCTGGTGCCTGTCTTGCAAGCGCATGGACCCGGGTTCGATCCCTGGTAATCACATACAATACTGGGCGGGGAGACTCACACTCTGCAGCAATCAGCAGCACATACCACAGTGCTGGACGTGGTGGCTCACACCTGTAATCCCAGCACTCAGGAGGCAGAGGCAGGAGGATTGCTGTGGTGTGAGTTTGAGGCTGAGCTCAGGGCCAGCCTGAACTACAATGTGAGACCCTGTCTCAAAAAAAAAAAAAAAATTGATATCAGTATAGTTCCATGCCATCTTTAGACACATGCTTATTAGACTGTTCCTTGATTTTTTTTTTTCCAATACCTGTTCAAGGCAGGTCTTATATAGCCATTCAGTGGACAAAGCTTGCCTGTGTTATGTGAAGAGCATCCCGAGGGCACTCTGATCACAGAACGGAGCCTCTAGGTTCTGGTAGGAAAGTTTATTCTGTTTTCCTACAAGAGTCCATGTCCTTCCTTGCAATTCCAGAGTTCTCAGACTTCTCCACGGAAGTATCTACTCTTAGTATAGTTTCTTCAGGTTTGATTATATAGACAGGTAGAAATCTTCGTTATGAGTGAGACTTTTACTGCCTGAAATGCCAGTTGTGAGCCCTTCCGGACCTGTCCTGTTGATGTCCCATTATATGAACCAAGGGATGTGGAGGTGAGAGGAACAAGTGTTCCTTGGCATCCATCTCGATGACTTGTAGAGTGTTCTCCATGGGAGCAGAACTTCTTGACAGACAGGTTGAAGTTCTTTATGGGAGAGTTTGTTTGTTTGTTTGTTTTAGTTTTTTGAGACAGGGTCTCACTTTGTATTTCAGGCTGGTCCTGAGCTCAGCCTCGAATTTAGCAATCCTCCTGCCTCTGCCTCCTGAGTGCTGGGATAACAGGCGTGAGCCACCACACCCGGCACTGTGGTATGTGGTACTGATTGCTGCTGGGCGTGAGTCTCCACCCCCAGTATTGTATGTGCCTACCAGGGATCAAACCCAGGTCCTTGTGCTTGCAAGACAGGTGCAGAACCACTGAGCTAAATCCCTGGCCCAGGACATTTGTTTTACTAGAGGTGATTGAATAGATTGTTTTGGGCAAACAGTTTCACTGACTTCAGGAACTTCAAGATAAGCTCCATTGGTTTTTTTGTTTGTTTGTTTGTTTTTTGCCTATGAGCTGTGAGCTAATTAACTGTGCATCTCAGTAGAACCCTCTGGAAATTCACAGGGATAAGGAAAAGTTGTAAGATCCCTTCAAGTTCCATAATTGTATGCATCATTGTCCTATATATTCATGTATTTCTGCATATTTTACTCCATATATCTCCCCTCTTTCCCCCTTTTCATTTATCTATTTTCCTCTTAATGTCCTGTAACTATTCCTAACTATTCTCTGTGCTCTTCAGATAGTTCTCCTGACTTTTGATTTCTGTTACATTAAATTTCTGGTCCATATATTTATGGTTATTAGCATATGAAACTGTTGTAGGCGTCTTGAGTGAGATACCATCCTTCGTTTCTCAGTAGGATCAGCCCCTAGGAAGCTGCTTCTTGCTCTTGCAGAAAAGGCATTTACTGGCAAGGATGATACAGATGTGGTACAAAAAGTGCAGTATTTGCATCACTGGCATCCAGCTCACCTGGTGCTTCTTACACATGCAGCCCCCTGTGCCCGCCGTCTCCGCACCAGAATCAAGTTTGGGTGTGTTCTGTGTACAAACATGTGCTTGGTCACTGTGACTCAGTAAAGTTTCAGAGCCACAAGTACAGATCTTTCCTCTCCAGACCACACAAGCAGCACTTCCACGACTGTCTTACCTCCCTCACCCTGTCTACATGGGTGTTGATCGCCAGTGGTGTGCCAGTGCCCCCAGGGCTTCCAGCCAGTGTCGAGTGGGGTCACCAGTGATGCTCATGGAAATCTTGATCTCTAGTCCTTTAAAAGTAGCTCCCCCTTGACCCTTAATGAGTTCTAAGCTTCTCTAGTTACCAAATCTTGTATATTACCAAGAAGCATCAACATCTGCATTTCTAGACTGATTGCTTAGCGATTGCTGAGAGTTTTTATTGGAGAACTCTGCCAGTTGCCCGCAGATAGATGGAGAAGATACAGGATGCAGTTAGTGCCTCCTGAGGAAGACAGAACACCTTACATCTACTACATAGGTCTACTTTTTAATGAGTGCTTGGGAGAGCACTTGGTGAGTGCTCCCAGGGTGTATTTAGATAGCTGTTCTTGAGTCACAGATGGAAAAGCCCAGGCTCAAAGAGGTAAAACCAGGTTTTTTCAGGTAGTCAGCTGTAAATGCCTTGACACAGGAGTTGGTGGGACTCTACCCTTGAGGGAAATGTACAAGGCTCATCTGTGGAAGCAGAAGCAATGCAGGGAGCTGGTGTCCAGCGCGAAAGCAGAGGACACACACTTGTGTGCCGCCTCTGCTCCAAGAGCAGAAATTACTCATTTTCTCAGCTCTGAAGTGTAGACGCGATGCCCAGCGCTGGGTGTTTTCGTGGTGTATCCCACTGTTTGCACATCTTCTCGTGCCTGTTAAAATACTGAGGGCCTCTGCCTGATGTTTGTTTACACTGAGGCTGCAGTCCTGGGACGTGCTGCTGGAGCATACGATGTGGCTGGAGGTGCATGTTTATTCATTGTACAACAAAGTCTAGTTTGTTTTTAGCACAAACTGAAGTTTGTTTCATTCAAGAATGTGAAGTTAATAGTTACAGAGTCACACTCATACAGTTTATTACCATGAAACTATCACAATTTCTGTTTGTTGATTTCTAATTATTTCTCCTCCTGAGGAAAAAAAAAAAAAAAAGGAAAAGCAATGGCTCTCTGAGCCAGACCAGAGCACATAATGATTTCCACTGTTGAATGAACATGTTGGATCTCATGAAGAAGGCTCCCGTTACCACCCAGGACTGTGTCCATGATCCCTTCCCCCACCTCTTGTCCCCTGCTCACCTCCACTGAGGAACACAGCCCCCAGGGGAAGGGACACTTCCCCTCCTGGAGCAGCAGCTGTAGGTCCTGACTCGGGACGCTGTGTCCACTCCACAATGGAGAGCATTAACTCCAGGACAGCTTCTCCACTCAGCCACGGAAAAGTCTCTTTAGTTTTGATACTGCAGAGGCCTTTTGCCCTCAGTAGTGCTGTCAGTCATCACAGCTGGCAGGCATAGGAGAGCTACCATGGGTGTCACTACTTCTTAAGAACCCACTGTGCGCCAGGCGAAGTGGCGCACACCTGTGATCCCAGCACCTCAGAGGCTGAGGCAGGAGGATCACTATAAGTTCAGGGCCAGCCTCACTACATTGTGATTCCATGTCTCAAAAACATGAACAAAAACAAAAAGAAACAACTTTGAGTTTACCCTTCGGATTATTAATTGATCTAATAAATTCAAAGAGCCTAATGTTGAGATTATTCAAAAGGACCTATTAGAAGAGTATCCATAGTGTTAGTGCTCTGAGTTCTTGGCATGTTCCAGTATGCACTGCTGATTGCAGGGATTTAGAAAATGGAAGAAAAGATGCTGCACAAGATTATAATTTTGAAAAATATTTATTTCTCTGTTTTTATGACCTCATATATTTCATAACTTGGTCATTTCTCTTCACCTGCCCCACCCCCACATTCAACTAAAAGAGGAATGAAAATTTAAGGCCCCAAAGCAAACTAGAATTATTGCTGGTGGGAGATGAGAAAGGGCAGAGGAGAAGTGAAATGTTCCCAAGAACAGAGAACATGGAGATCGACGCACAGTCTCTTCAAAGATCAGAATCTGAATGTAAATTCCCAACTTTGGAACTGGTTAGAAGTTTCTCCTCTAATATAAAAATTAATAAGATAACATTCTCATGGAATACAAGATACTAGTTCTATTTCAAGACTCATAAAATTGGCAAAAATTATGGGGGCCGGGGAGTTAGCTCAGTGGTTCCGGCGCCTGTCTTGCAAGCGCAAGGACCCGGGTTTGATTCCCCGGTAACCACATAACAATACTGGGTGTGAAGACTCACACCCAGCAGCAACCAGTACCACATACCACAGTGCCGGGCGTGGTGGCTCACGCCTGTAATCCCAGCACTCGGGAGGCAGAGGCAGGAGGATTGTGATGTGAGTTGGAGGCTGAGCTCAGGGCCAGCCTCAACCACAAAGCGAGACCCTGTCTCAAAAAACCTAAAAAAAAAAAAAAAAAATTGGCAAAAATTAAAGTGGGCAATGGTATTGGGCCACATGTGCTCTGGTCTCCAGAGATGCAGAGTGGCTGCATGCTGGGGCGGCTCCAGGACCTGGCTCTTGCCCTGACCCCTGGCCCCAGGCCCTTGGAGCACTGTGGCCATGTGCGTCCTGCTGGGCTGGTCCTCAAGCCTGGTCCTTTCCCACCACCCTAAGCATCTGTACTTGCTGCTGCTCTGTCCGGGAAGCCTTCCTGGTGTTCGGAGACAATGTCTGCTCAGTCTCTGTGTCTCCTCGAGCCTTGGCACCAGCCTGCCTGTGTTCTTGGAGCTGCCTTCTCTGCACCACGTGTTTTCGTTGAAAGCACCCCGCACAGCCTGTGATGACTTACCTATTTTTTGAATTACTAACTGATTAGCTTCACAATGCCAGGAACCAGATGTCTCACCAAAGCGTGTATTTGCTATTGAATGTACTTAAGTTTATCACAGGCTCTATGACTTCCACTGAAAATTTTAATCGAACAATGCATTCAGACACAATGCAGCCAACTTCCACGTATCTTTCATTTCTAGCCTTGATCCTACGGTATGTGGTCAGGCACAATTTTGCCCTTCTCAGGCACATTCACTTCGAGCCACCCTCTTGCCATCATATCTTAGATTTCACGAATTCCACAGATACCGCCATTTGCTAACTATTTCCATAGTATTTTAAGAAACCTTAATATTTCATTTTAGTGGAAGGAATGGCTAATTAGTATTTAATGCTAGGTTTGCCTCATTGCTGTGGTTTTATTTTAAAGTATTTATAGAATATAAATATTAGACTCCCTGCAGGAAACGGTTATTTAGTAAGAGAAAAAGAAAGTTCTACCCAATTCTCAAAGAAATTGTTTCCATTAAAAGCAGCACATCTCCCCACATGATAGGGTGGAGCACCAGCTAGGTTGCATTTGGCCGCTGGTGAGTCTGTTCTCCTCCGAGGCTGTTAGAAGCTGTGAGAACCCGCTTGCGTAGGCACAGACTCTCAGATTAGAGGTTGGGCTGGTGACACGTGGGGTCCAGCAGTCCGTCCGCCTGTTGTTCCAGTTCAGGTTGTTAATGCCTGCAGTACTGACTTTGATAAAAGACCGCACAAACAGGTGGTGCGTGTGCATGCACGTGTGTAGGTGTGTACACACACATATACATAAGAGCACAGGTTTGTGTACGCATGTGCAGGTTTGAATAACGGGTGAGGTCCAGGAGGTAGCTCAGTGGTACCGTGCCTGCCTGACAAGCGCAAGGCCCTGAGTTCAACTGCTGGTACCAAAAAGGAAATTAATAACAAGTGAATTTGATTTCATTTAAACATGAAAACACTGATACATTAAGACCACCAGAAGACAAATAGTGTTTCTAAAGTAACAAGATCTGTACATTTGGATATACAAACGTGGCTCTTTTAACCAATTATTTGTAGTAAGGGAAGTCTGTAAGTAGACCTGTGGTCATGCTTGTATCTTAGCTTAGGGATGTAAAAGAATGTGTCCCCAAAGTCCTTGTGCTTATTCAGAAAGACCTGTGTACTTATTTAGTGATCTATTCCCAAATTCCCCAAATTGTTTAAAGGGCTGTGGAGACCCTCTCTTTGTAACTTTACTTGGGAAGCTTTTACGTATGAATAAATTAAAAAAAAAAAAAAAACATGAATTCTCAATATTTTCCTTTTTGGCTTAACAGAATTGAAAGAGATTGCCAAGTCATTCAACTTTTTAACATTGGTTTTTTTCCTTAAGTGAACACTGCCAAACATATCAGGAACCATGAAACGTTCCTTAATTTTCAGTGACCATAAAGTTACTCTAAACTTAAATACGATTGTGTAACAGTCAAGTTCCAAGATTCAGCAGCCATGTGCTATTCTAATGTAGGCAAGAAAAGTATCTACATTTTACCTAGAATAAATGACATTTAGAAAAGCTTCCACTATCTAATTTCAAATGATTTATTGCGTATTTAAGTATCTTCAAAGTGTAAATGATTTTGGTCTTCATTTTTTTTACCAGGTAGTCATAGGCAAAAACCCACTGAAAAGAATTCTTTTTTTTTTTTTTTTTAAGGTTTTTTGAGACAAGGTCTCGCTTTGTGGTTCAGGCTGGCCCTGAGCTCAGCCTCAAACTCACATCACAGCAATCCTCCTGCCTCTGCCTCCCAAGTGCTGGGATTACAGGCGTGAGCCACCATGCCCGGCACTGGTATGTGATATTGGTTGCCACTGGGGTGAGTCTCCACACCCAGTATTGTTATGTGGTTACTGGGGATTGAACCCGGGTCCTTGCGCTTGCAAGACAGGCGCCGGAACCATTGAGCTATATCCCCGTCCCTGAAAAGAATTCTTATAGCTATTTCTGTTAAATTATTACTGCTTTTCCATCTTTATACTTTTCCATCTTTATACTTTAAAAGTACTTAGTACTTTATACTATACAGCTTTTTAAAACTTACTATCTTCATTCAGTCAATAAACAAAAATTCTTTATTAAGAACCTGTTCAATAAATAGCCGCCCTGTGTGGAAGCTGGAAATCACCAAGCTAATTATCACTTTCTATCTCAGGATCCTTGTATTCAATCTGAACAGCTTGTGAAAGGAGCAACTCTGAAGAAGGGTTGACTGTTAACTGGCCTGGGAGATGGAATCCCCTTCCTTCCCTCTGCCCACTCTTCCTTAAGAGCCCTCCCTAGAGAGGAGAGGGCCACAGATGCTGAAACAGAGTCTCCTTAGAGAGACACTGAGTGAGTCTTTTGTTGGTTGGTTGATAGTTGGTTAAGCTTATCAACTTTGTGGGTTAATCTTCTCTACAATACATTAGGAAATCAATATATTATTTCACATACTAACCCGTGCCTGGTACTCCAACTTGTTTTATTACCCTGAAGTTTATTAAATGTTGTGTTTCTGGGAAAGTTCTCGCCAAACATACACGACATCAGAGCTACTTGGCAGAGTAAAGAATGGATTTATTTTGCATAGTGATTTACAGGAGATGGTAGTATATTTACAGTTGAGCTGTGGAAGGAGGTTTAAGTAAGAGAAATCCTGAAATCTTACCTTTAAAGTATTACAGAAACAGAGCTTTTAACTAGTTCAGGGGCTGGGGATTTAGCTCAGTGGTTCCGGCGCCTCTCTTGCAAGCGCAAGGACCTGGGTTCGATCCTCGGTAACCACATACAATACTGGATGTGGAGACTCAGGCCCAGCATCAATCAGTACTACACACCACAGTGCCGGGAGTGGTGGTTCATGCCTATAATCTCAGCACTTGGGAGGCAGAGGCAGGAGGATTGTTGTGATGTGAGTTTGAGGCTGAGCTCAGGGCCAGCCTCAACTACAAAGCGAGACCCTGTCTCAAAAAACCTTGAAAAAAAAGAACTTTTAACCAGTTCAGTACTTAAGCAACATTGGAAATAAATAGCTAAATGTTATGTATTTAGCAAATGCTCTGGTATTATTTAAAATCAAATTTTCTAGATCTTTTATTAAAGTGAATTAATAAAGTTTCTTACCAAACTGTTACCTTGTTTTTGCGGTACCAGGGATCCACCTCATGATCTTGCACTTGCAAGGCAGGCAGTGATGCCACTGTACATCCCTGGACCAAGAAGCTGTTCTGTCAGCGGGGTACCACAGGCAAAGGCCATCCGAGAAACGCAGCAGGAAGAGCAGTGTAGCAGCTGCAAAATGCCAGGGAGACATTCAGAGACTGCAGGTGTTCTTTTTTTTTTCCTGTGACAAGGTCTCACTGAGTTCCACAGACTGGACTTGAACTTGAGATCCTTTGGCCTTTGCCTTCTAGAGTTCTGTTGTGACAGATGTCCACTACGAGGTCTTGCTTGCAAATAAGTTTCAAGTTATTCATTAATGAATGTTCTTTATGAGGTGTGCACTTCAAAGTTAAGAAGAGCTGTCTAGCTTCTTAATTTTGGGAAAAGTGTGAAGTATAAAATTCAAAATTTCGATGTCAATTTCTTTATTTCATGAAATCTATCAGTTCCCATTTATAGTTACCTTGGTGGCACCGGATATCGAAGGTGTGAATTTTTAACCTTTTATCTAAACATGCTATTTGCTCTGTCATTTACAGCATTACTACGAGTCTGGATTGGGTGAGGTTTCAGATGACATGATTACAACAGTTTATCTTTACAAATAGCACGTTCAGCCTAGTTATCTTTGTTTTAGTATGCCTGATTTGAAAGCAGAAGTGATATAGAAAAACAAAGTATGATGAAATGCGCTCATGACGCATCTTTTTCTCTTTCCCGATGCCCTCTGTCTGAACGATCTTTCATTCACTCTGCTTTTTCCCGTTGCCTTTTTAAACTACACACTCACCCCACACACATCTCCAAGCACCACCCCAAAGCTTCGACCTGCAACGTCAGTGACGTCAGGACGTTTTTGTCTTCAGAACTTAACCCCACTCCCCTTGTCCTGTCAGCTCTTACTCCACGAGTAGCTCCTCCACTCCTTATTCACTGCCAAGAATTAGAAACACGATTACTCGAATCACTTTTCTTGTTGGTTTACCATACTTGATAGATTCCTCCTCCTAAATATCTTTGGAGCATGCATTTTTTCCCCATCATATTATTCTGCCTCGGCTATATTTTAAGCTACTATTTCCCTCTTCAAAGACTACATTAGTTTTCTCCTAGTTTTTACGTCCGCCATGTTGCCGGGGAAGCACTTCTGTTTTACTGTGTTGAAACAGCGTCTCACTTTGTAGTTTAGGCTGGTCCCAAACTCACCATGTAGCCCAGGCTGGCCTTGAACTCACAGCAATCCTCCTGCCTCTGCCTCCTGAGTGCTGGGATTACAGTTGTGAGCCACCACGCCCAACTCCAGGGAAGTACTTCTTATGGCTTGCTTGATTTTTGTTTTTTAGGACAGGTTTTCACTCTGAAATAAAGGCTGACCTTGAACTCACTATGTATCCCAGCTGGCCTGGAAAGTGAGACCTACTTGTCTCAGCCTCTTGAGTGATCAAATTGCATTTTCTAATACAAATCTAACCATATCACGTACTTTCCATTTCCACAGAATACTTTCCTTGGCCCATCCCACAAAGGGTTCCCTGACCCAATCGCAATCTACCCTGTGTGCCCATCTGTGGATTGAATTCATGCCAATCTTCTTCTCGGTTTGGATAATTGTGGTTCTTACTTTTCTAGCCCCACACAGCCATAACTGTACTGATAAACTCCAACTAATTCTCTGACATTAAGTTCAAACATTATTCTATGAATCCTTACTTATATCTCCACCACCAAAATCTCCATTCCTTATATAAATAACAGTGGAAACATAGTGTTTGAAAGAGTGATTCAGAAATTCATATTGAAATTATGATTAGAGTAGGCAAAAAGAAAGAAACATGACAAAATCATTCTATTTTTGACTTAGAATCACAAGATTTTATGGCTGAAAGACTTCTTAGAGTCAATCCAGACCAAAGTTTTTTGTGGTTTCCATATAAAAAGTAAAAGCCCTTGCCTTAAGATGAAGTTTGGGAAATTTGGATCTGGTTGTGTAATACCAACTGCAGTGATCTTTCTGCCACATTCAAGAAAAAAGTCCCTGCAGTATTCATCTGTCAAGTTTAGAATCAGGATCTGTGCTTCAGTTTCTCTCATCCGATAGCTACAACTTATGCTTCCTTAAAGAAACAAAGTTTCCCATCATTTTTTCATTCAAAATTCACTGTCCATTTTGAAAATTCATGGACTAGGAATGAGTAAACAAAGGCTTTCATTGCAAGTTGAGGCAAATGGTCTTCCTGATTTTTAAAACTATTTTTATCAACATCCTTTGTAAAGGTAAATGATGAAAAATGCAAAACAAAGAATTGCAGTACAAGCTTGAATATTGAATTTCTTCAGTAAAACTTTTTTTTTTTTTTAAAGAGTAAATTGGGCAAGGTATCTTTGGCACATCTTACAATTGCAGTGGAAACTGTTACCAATCAATGAATCCATATGCAGCTCTCCTATGCAGAGGTATCCAAAATCTAAAACTCAATTTTAAAATCCAACTCATTGAAGGAATATCAGTGGTTGAGAGTCCAAATATATGTCATGTTTATATTAATGATGAAACTATTTATAGGGATAATCCTAGTTGACAAAAGTTTCATGGTACATAAAATTATACCTGTATTTTGTTTTAGCCCTCACATTTCAGAGTTGGGGAAATAAGCTGACCCATTTTTATCAAACTCAGAGCCATCTAGGCCTTCAAATTAGGGCTACTTTCTTGTGAATAAGGAAATTCAATTTCCTTAAGTAAATAAATAAAGAAAATAAAGGGAAAAAATTTCCTTAATTAAAGAAACTCCAATTTCTTTTAAATGACCCCTCTTTCTAGACAGTTCTCATGAAAAGGTTTTACAGTGCTTTGTGTTTCTTTTTTATCTACGCATCTCACTTCTTGGGATTGACTCTGATAGATTAGGAAAACAGCCGTTCCTTCGTAGGGTGTTACCTTGTTTAAAATATGTATAATGTTAAAATATGTGAAGCTAAGTCTCCAGTGTTGAGTTCCTGGCATGAGAACCGCCGAGTTACTTAGAAAGCTGTTTTTACTTATGAGTCCCCCAGGCCCTATAATGTCTAAACCTCCTGCGCCACTTTATCTGACCAACTCCACCCCACACGAGAGTTTGTACAGGAAAAGCGACTGCCCTCGCCCACATTTCCTCAATGTCTTTACAAAACAGCTCGGCCTGGGAACACACTGCTGTGGTTCCTGTGGCTGGCTCCGGGATGTCTCCTGCAGGCGGAGGGCTGCTCAGTGGAGTGGCCTCCCCGCAGTTAACCCACGCACCCTGCAGCAGGGCCCTCCGTCCTTACGGGTGCTCCTGGCAGCTACAGAAAAAGACCTCAGAACTAAGGTACCAATACCAAACATCTCTGAAGACAGATTTAGTGATGGCAAGGGCTGGGAGCTGATCCCTTCTCCCACCAACAGAAGAGGCAGATAGGCCGGGATGACTTAGGCGTCTTCAGCCCCGGTCTTGGCTTCCCAGAGGAGCATGACTTTTCCAGAAAGGGTGGTAATGCTGTTAGGGTTACATTTGAACAGATGATGTTAGGAGGAGAAACCACCCCAAATTCCCGTAGCAGGAGACACTGTCTAGGTAGCAGCTCCCATCAGATCATGAGTGAGCAGCAGCCACAGGAGGTCCTGAGGAAGCTCTCAGAGGACAGGAGGGTCCCCGGGGCCTGTCCTCTTTGTGAAGTTTGTGCAGGGACACTCACCGCACACGTCAGTGACTGGGGGCCCAGGCGTGTGTGAGTAGTTCAACTCTTCCACTGCACCTCACACTTCAGCAAGTAGAAAGCGAGGACATGGAACTGAGAATCCCTCCCCAGAGATGAAATATGGCAGCACTCGCATATTTTTCATATGGAAATCCTGGCATTTGCACCCCTTTGCCCATCTGATACATAATTATTTATTTAGTTCGTTTTTAGTG
>PVIR01000501.1:154166-172116 GCA_004026965.1 Petromus typicus
CTGGCCCTGAGCTCAGCCTCAAACTCACATCACAATCCTCCTGCCTCTGCCTCCCAAGTGCTGGGATTACAGGCGTGAGCCACCACGCCCGGCACTGTGGTATGTGGTACTGGTTGCTGCTGGGCGTGGGTCTCCACACCCAGTATTGTTATGTGGTTACCGGGGAATCGAACCCGGGTCCTTGCGCTTGCGAGACAGGGGCCGGAACCACTGAGCTAACTCCCCGGCCCTCGTTTTTAGTTTTTTGAGGCAGGATGTCGTTTGTAGTTCAGGCTGGCCCTGAACTCACCATGTAGTGTAGGTGAGCCTTGAACTCAGAGCAATCCTCCTGCCCCTGACTCCCAAGAGCTGGGATTACAAGTGTGAGCCACCACGCCCAGCGCTGTAGTATATGGTGCTGATTGCTGGTGGGCGTGAGTCTCTACACCCAGCATTGTTGTATGTGGTTACTGGGGATCGAACTCAGAACCTTGGGCTTGCAAGGCAGGTGCTAGAACCACTGGGCTAACTCCTCTGCCCTGATCTGTAATTTTTTCTTTTTTTTGAGACAGGGTCTCGCTTTGTAGTTGAGGCTGGCCCTGAGCTCAGCCTCCAACTCACATCACAGCAATCCTCCTGCCTCTGCCTCCCAAGTGCTGGGATTACAGGCGTGAGCCACCACGCCTGGCACCATGGTGTGTGATACAGATTGCCGCTGGGCATAAGTCTCCACGCCCAGTATTGTATGTGGTTACTGGGGGATCGAGCCTCGTCCTTGCGCTTGCAAGACAGGCGCTGGAACCACTGAGCTAAATCTCCGGCCATGATCTGTAATTATTAAACTTATGTGAGAAGAAACTTTTTGAGAAAGCACTGAGGGATGGTGAGTAGCTCACTTAGTTTCAGAATTAATTTACATTGGACCAAAGGATAAGACTGCTCAATAATAACCTAGAATTGATACTAATATTCCAGCACTTATCATTCTCCTTCAAGCTGAGCCCTGGTGTGTGTTGCTGAACTTGCTGGGGAAATTGGAGAATGTGCTCAGAATCCACCACATGAATGAAAAACCAGACTGGAGCATGCTGTTTGCAAGGTGTAAACCAGCAGGAACCTGCCAGCTTCCCAGGGTGCTAATTAAATAAGAATCACTTCGATATAAACTTTGTAAATCATTTGAACCAAATGTATTTTGATTTTTCCAAAACAGAAGTTTTATGAACTTTGAAATTAAAGTCATACCCGTACTGGTGAGGGAAATAGCGGATCTTAGAATGTGTGGGGAAAATGTCCCGCCTCTCCTACTGCTAGTTACAGAGCGCAGGTTGCTGGAGAATGAATGCACCGCGCAGCGCCAGTCACCCTATGTCTAGGTTTGAACCTCCGTCTCACCTTCTGCCTCTGTCTCTCCAGTGCATCCCAACGTCAGTCAAGGCTGTCAAGGAGGCTGCGCCACGTGCTCTGATTACAACGGGTGTCTGTCCTGTAAGCCCCGACTATTTTTTGTCCTGGAGAGGATTGGCATGAAGCAGATAGGAGTGTGTCTCTCTTCGTGCCCAAGTGGATATTACGGAACTCGATATCCAGATATAAATAAGTGTACAAGTAAGTGCCTACACAACATTGTATTTTTATCTCCTCCGTGGGGACTTTTCCACAGTGAAATGGCTTCTAACCTGTCTGTGATAGACAAGGTCGAAAAAATAATAATGTTGACCTGAAAACTAAGCTACACTCTATTCAATCTCAGTCAGCCTTCAGGGTGGGAAAATTTCAGCCACTACTGTCTGTACCTGACAAAAAGTAAAGCACCGAAGTTTTGTTTTGTTCTGTGTTAATTTTGGAGTGTTTTTTGGGCTGCAAAAGTGAAAGCCAAGGACAGGATTTTTGCTCACTGAACCCACAGAGCACTTCTGCAGCCCTCAGTACCATCTAAGGTCTTGTTACTGTCACACAACCCAAGAATTTAGTAACTTGGAAGAATCATTTTAGCTACTTGGCTTCCAGCGAGCATCTAGTATAGCAACTGAGACATTTATCTTATCAGCTGGGAATAAATCCCAGGATCCCTCTCCTGGGCACTATTGTCTGCTCTCCATGCTGAGGATGAAGTGGCCTTTTGAAAATATAAATCAAGAAACCTTGGGGCTGGGGAGTTAGCTCAGTGGTTCCAGCGCCTGTCTTGCAAGCGCAAGGGCCCGGGTTCGATCCCCAGTGACCACATACAATACTGGGCGTGGAGACTCACCCCAGCAGCAACCAGTACCACATACCACAGTGCCGGGCGTGGTGGCTCACGCCTGTAATCCCAGCACCTGGGAGGCAGAGGCAGGAGGATTGCTGTGATGGGAGTTTGAGGCTGAGCTCAGGGCCAGCCTGAACCACAAAGCGAGACCCTGTCTCAAAAAAGAAAAGAAACCTTGCTCTTGTCCCAGCATCCCACGTCATGGCGCTGGGTTTCCCCTGGCAGCTTCCCAGCTCTACCCACCAAGGCCTGGCTGCACCGTCCACCCACTCCAGGTCCCCTCGTGTGTCTCCTCCAACAGGGGCACTGCGTGACCATCTCGGCAAGTTAACCAGACTCTTCCTCACATCGCTCCCTCCGTCTCTTTTTTCCTACATTTTTCTGTTGTTACTGTTCTTTTCCAGAGCCCTCCTGACTCTGGAAATAAACTGCCTGGGTTCAAAAACCATTCTGCCCTTTGTGGTTCTTGGCTGGTTACATAACCAGTTCAAGCCTCAGTCATTTTATCATTTTATTGGTCTCATTATCAAAATGAGAAGCATAATAAGGGCTATTTTATTGGATTCTTATAAAGGTTTAAAAACTTAAGATTGTGAATACTTGGAGTTGTCCTGGTTTACAGTGTTTACTGTACAAATGTCAATGGTTGCTACTGTTTCCTCTGTCCTTTGAATTTGAGTTAAGGACAGCCTCACATTTGCCAGACTGCTTCTATCGACTTACACAGAAATAACGCCTGGCATTCAGTGGGTAATCAGATGGTTGCTGAGTGAATAAATAGTCCTAAAGAGCAGCACAGTATATTTTATTAAGGTTTTATTGGGACACCAACAACATCATTCAATACAAAGAGAGACTTGGTATTACAACCATCTTTGGCTGTGTTCATCAGATAAAAGATCCCTTATCTGAAATCCCTTGAGCCAGAAGATTTTTAAGTTTTATGGACTGTGGAATATTTGTCTATATTTTACTGGTGGAACATCTCAAATCTTAACACCCAAAATATGAAACTTTTTTTTTTTTTTCAGTATCAGGGCTCAAACTCGTGGCCTTGAGCTTGCAAGACAGGCATGGTGCCACTTAGCTATAGTCCTGGCCCTCGAAATCTGAAACTTCTGCAGAGTGAAGTCATGCTCCAAGTATTTCAGATTTCAGAGCATTTTTGATTTAAAAATTAGGTGCATAAATCATATTATCAAGCACTTTTTGTAAGGCCACCAGGGCAATAGTTTTTTTTTTTTTTTTTTTGAGACAGGGTCTTGCTTTGTGGTTGAGGCTGGCCCTGAGCTCAGCCTCAAACTCACATCACAGCAATCCTCCTGTCTCTGCCTCCCGAGTGCTGGGATTATAAGTGTGAGCCACCACACCCGGCACTGTGGTATGTGGTGCTGCTTGCTGCTGGGCGTGAGTCTCCACATCCAGTATTGTATGTGGTTTTCGGGGAATTGAACCCGGGCCCTTGTGCTTGCAAAACAGGTGCCTAAACCACTGAGTTAACTCCCCAGCCCGAGCGCAATAGTTTGAAGTCGGCAGCTGATGTACATCAGTGAAATGACTGAAGAATCCTTAATGCAGTTCAGCAAAATAACTCCGTACCCCAAGCTTCTGTTTGACATCAAAGCCTCATGTGTATGAAAAACGGGCTCAGCTATCAACTATCAAAGTGGGTAGATAGTGACAGCGAATTTCTTTCCTTTTCTTTCAGAATGTAAAGCTGACTGTGATACCTGCTTCAACAAAAATTTCTGCACAAAGTGTAAGAGTGGATTTTACTTACACCTTGGGAAGTGCCTTGGGAGCTGCCCAGAGGGGCTGGACGCCAACAACCGCACCATGGAGTGCATCGGCATTGGTGAGCAAGACTGGCGCTGGAGTGGGAGACTCTGGCAGCAGGCAGGCTTCACGGCCGTGCTGCTGAAGGTCACCTTCCGAGGGCTCCGGGGATGTCTGTCTGCATGCTCCCTGGCCATTTACAAAGGCGCCATCTTAGATGCTCCTCACCTTACCCAGCGTGTACGACAGCATAATTCTCTACTTAGCACGTGCTCTGTTATTTCCTCGGGATTCTGATTATCATTTCAATTATTCTGATTATTATAGGTCTATTGTGTCGTATGACTTAATGAAGTTCTATTTGTTATAGGCTGTGTGTCTCCATGTACGTGTTGTGCATGTGTGTGCGTGTTTGTCTGTCTTTCTGTGTCTTGAGCCAAATTCTGCTCTAGGCTGAGTCTTGCGAAACACCTAGGTCTAACCTCATCCAGAGCTGTTATCCGAGGAGCAGGGGACATGTTCTCTGAAGCAGCCGACTAACTCATCTGGGTTCTGCCTGCACCGGTATTCAGAAATGAAAAAGAGGATTTGGGACTTAGATTGACAGAATGAGACGGTCCACGGTCTGATTAACTGCAGGCTGGGCTCCCAGAGGGAAGGCCCTTCACACAGCATCTGACTAGGTCACAGCTCGCTGTCCGTGGTGTGCAGCCATTGAAGCACGAGGCTGATGAACACTTGGGGAACAGATGCTGTCCCGCAGGAAAAACAGTGGAGGAAACTCTAGGACCCCTGGGCAAGAACGGCAGGAACCTTTGATGCGGCCCTGGTGCTGGCGTGCGCACGCAGCAGCCTTCTGATCGGGCCGGAGATAGTCTCGGGGCCGCCCCAGGTGCCCGAGGAGCCACCTGGATCCCAAGTGTCGGAGTAAAAGCTAGAAGGCGGTGGTTCTGACACAGAAATTCTATATCCAAACAAGATTTTAGGTAGAAGAAAACAAATACATAATATTTTAAAGCTGCCTTTAGAAGTAGCTGGAAAGCTATCCCGAATTAGTTCATGATGAGTTTAGTTAAGTCTTTTCTTGCCTAGTCAATAAAAGACAGAACAACTTGTGAAACGGGTAAAAGGGACATGAGAAAGCACTTCACGTTCATCTGTTTATAGGTCCCAAGGGCTGTGATTAGGGGTAATATGTTCCAAACAGTGAAAAAATGTGGCAAACACTTTTATGGCATAAGCAAGCACAAAACTTCAAGACAAATTGCTGGAAGTTTATGGGATTTCTTTATCTAGCAAAAGGACGTATATTTAAATTTTCGAAGATGTTCAAAGGGTGCCATTCAGTCTTCAAAGGCTATTTGTACCAAATTTATTCAGGCTTCCTTATCTCAGAAAATATTAAACATTTGGCACTTTTGGATCATACTTTAAAATTTAAGTTTCATATCATTAAAACTATGACTATTTCTTAAATATAAGTAATTCATTTATTTTAAAGTAGGCACTAACTGTCTAAAGGCCATTTGACTAACGTGGCATATTTAGCAGGTACAAATCACGCACGAGTAGTACAAATCAGAACTTTTTTCAGGGCTGTTTTTTTGCCGTGCTCTGTAACAGGGGTGGCGAACCTATGGCACACGTGATTGAGTGGTACACAGCCACTCTGTAGGCGCATGAGTCAAGTTAGCCTCATATCAGCCCCACGGCCCAGCGTCAGATAACAACACCCATAGGGGAAGCATCGGCATTTTGCCACAAAGAAGTGGGTTTGGGCCCTCATCGCTTACTTCCAACCTAGATTTTCAATTGAGTGAAAGACTATGAACAGAGAAAATACTACCCTGATATAGAGTGGGGATGAAGGACTCAGGTCATAATCGACCTACTCCCCATGGTCTTCAGGCCAAGTTAGGCCTAAGCGAACATCCACTGAACCCAGGTTCATAGGAGGATATAATCTTTCCACTCTGGCTTGAGATGCTCGCTCTGGTCTAGCTGTTGTTCTTCCTTCCTCAGGGTTCCTCCTGGAGCGCGGGGCTTGTCCAGGTTCTCCCAGAGGAAAGACAGCCCACTCCAACGCGCGTGGAGGAGCCCGCCCCTGCCATGTTTCCTGTGGAAGCATGTGTGAGGTCCGCAGAAACTGCAGCAGAACAGAACGGCATCGAAAGGCGGAGCCTGGGGAGGCGTGGCGTGCTGTCTTCCACTTCCAGAACTGGAATCGCTCCCGTATTTACTTTTTTGAGACACTTGCTTCATCAGTGAGTAGCTCAAGATTTCCAGGACTAACATTGTTCCTACTAAGGAACTAGAAGAAGCGGACGCTGAGTACTTACATTTTAACAAATTAAAGCCCTAGTTTTGTACTATTCACTGATGACCTGATAGAACGTATATTACCCCCTTTTTTATTAGGATTTTTTCCCAAGTAACCGTTTTCTTGGAAATACTATTTAGATTACAAAATTCTGTTTTATCCTATACTATTTCAATGAAAAATTATACTGTGACTTTTTAATTATCTAGAGTTTTTATTGTCTTATCTCCTTACTTTAAATGTATTTTGTTCTGCAACTGAATTACCTAAAATCATCATTAGTATTTAACTTTTAAAACCATTCTCTTCAGGGAATAGTAGCTATGTCCTAAATTTTAGACCTAGTTTTCTAAAGTTTAAAGTCTACATTTGCCTTTATCCCCTTTACTAGTCTGAAAGATTACCAAGGGCTTAGTTACTCCCACATTTAGTAAGTATTTTCTAACTGGCACTAAATTAATATTGGACAAAGTCAAAACTCACAAAATTTCACTTGCATTTTCCACAAATTATAAAGGTATAATGGAACATGAAAACTACTTTGAAAGTTGTTCAATAAAACTGATTTAAGTTAATAGAAATTTGAATTTATTCATCTAATCATTTTTATATTATTCTGTGTTGTGCTTAAGTTACCTGAGAGTGACTGAAAAAGCTTATGAAAAATGGATGACAGCTGGATTCAAATTTCTGAAACATTTAGGTTTATGTTTCTTAGGCTGTCACCAGAGACAGCATTCTTTTGTAAAAGTAGGATTCACTAAACTAGATATCACGCAAAGGGATACTGAAAACTTCTTCTTTTTCAGTTTCTTGAGACAAGGTCTCGCTTTTGTAGTTCTGGCCCCAAGCTCAGCCTCAAACTCACAGCAATCCTCCTGTCTCTGCCTCATGAGTGCTGGGATTACAGGCACGATCCCTCCACGACTGGCACTGCGGTGTGTGGTGCTATTTATTGCTGGTGGCCATGAGTCACCCCGCATTGTTGTATGTGGTTACTGTGGATCAATGGGGATCAAACCTGGGCCCTGGTGCTTACAAGGCAAGTGCCAGAACCACTGGGCTAAATCCCCAGCCCTGAAAACTTGTTTTTATAAAAAGCCTAGTATTTACTGGAAAGAATCACTATGGGAAGCTGTTCCAACTGTTTCAAGTTGGGAAGTTTTATCATCATAACTATAAAAATAGCACCTTCAGCTGCTTCATCAGAAAATCTGTTATAAAACCTGGGGTGCCCGTTATTGTAAAGATTACTGAATGGCAAAGAAACAAACAAATCTCCTGAAAGAAGTTTCAGAGAGGCTCCATCATTCCTCTCAGAGACCTCTTAGTCAAGTGAATTTGATAAGCAGATTATAAGCTGAAATTGACTCAGAATATGCTTGAAATAAGTGCTACTCTGCCAAAACTTCATCCAGTAAAACACGCTCACAGCATAGGAAGTAGAAAGGGCAGTGAACACGGACCAAAGGCCTGGATTCATTTTTTGCTCTGCCGTTCTCTAGCATCGAGGCTCACAAAGCTGCCCTGGAGTCGGCAGAGCAGCGACACCTAAGTTGGCACCACTTGTATCATTGACAAAAATCAAAAGATCCAGGGTTGTGCCTTATGCTTTGTGTTTGCTCAGGCCTGTAGATATTTGGATGGATGCTGAAGTCTGAGGATCAGTTCTCTACTGAATAACCACAGTTTCTTGTGAGTTGTGTTCAGAATCAAACAGTAATTGTAACAGTGCTCTGGAAGCTGAAAAGCGTTGACCTACTGTGACTCTAATAGTGGCAGGGTGAATTTAGAACAGAAAGTAAACCCAAGAATGTGTTTACCTGATAGAACAAGGAGAAAAACCTTGACAAGCTTCTGTCTGCCTCTCTCATTCTGTTTCATCTTAGAGTTCCCTCATCCTGCCTTTTTCCACAGGACACCTCCTCAGAATATGGGTCCTGACAGTGTCAGCCTGTTGTTTTGCTTCCCTGGACAAGGTTTGTGAATCAGCTGAGACTGTGTCCACTGTTCTGTTTCAGTGCACTGCGAAGCTGGTGAGTGGGGTCCTTGGAGTCCGTGCATGAAGAAGGGGAAAACGTGTGGCTTCAAAAGAGGAACGGAAACTCGGGTCCGAGAAATAATCCAGCACCCTTCAGCCAAGGGGAACCTGTGTCCTCCTACGAGTGAGACAAGGAAGTGTACAGTGCAGAGAAAAAAGTGCCAGAAGGGAGAACGAGGTACAATCACTAACAAAACGTGCTTGTTTCAATCCTTATAAGTTGATGCCTAATTCACTTTTTTTCTTAGTGAACAATTTGGCAATACTCCTTACACCTAAAACCCCTAACAAGTAGGAAATAAAGGGTATGTTGGCTTTAAACTACAGAATACAGATAGGACAACTTGTAAAAATGGAGTCAGCTATCTGAAATTTATCATGGACGTGAACTACTTGATCTTGAAGCTTCAGGCTGAGCATTCAGCGCTCTCATTCCTGTGATTCACCCCATGTCTGGAACTTTAGGTAAATCCCGTAAGAGATCGCAGGCCATTCGGTACAAGACCATGGCAAGAACACAGCACTGTCAGCTTTTTCCTTTTCTTGTTACCTACAAATCAAAGTGGTGCAATCAGATTTCAAATTTCATTTGCTAAATATTTATTTATTTTAATACTGACTTTACTAAATTCCCATCTATATTTCATAAGGATAATACAGCCTTTAATAACAACCTATGCCCAAGTTTTTCACGGTTTTGCATACTATACAGTTTTCTGTGTTAGACTATGGAAATGGTTACTTTAATATTAATTGTATCAGGACTCATCCTAAAATCATCTGAGGGACAAGGATAAATATACTATTAAATATGACGTTTGAGGTTGAATCAACTTGCATTTGGAAGAACCACAGCTGGTGACTTCCCCCCCTTTCAAACTTGTGTCCCCAGCAGCCCTGGATGCCAGTATGTGTGTAGATTGCAGTGACTATCTAGGGAGCCTCTTACTTATTTAGTTGTCTTTGGAAGAACCAGCGACCCATGAGGATGGGCCATGTCTCCTATTTGGTGTGTTCATTCAACATGGCTCTGTAGAGTTTTCCTTCACATACAGCTCTAAGCCCGAGGGATCAGCAACTGAGCAGAACACTGCGACAGGGTCCTCTGAGGGAATTTGAGGGCCCAGTGATGGACCAAGACGTATAAGCAATGATCACAGTGTCACATAGGAAAAGAGTTTGTAGGTATTTGTGAACTGTAAGGTTGCTTTAAGGGGAAACACAACATAGGACTGTGTGCAAATGTGAATACTGCTTCTCCAAAAAAGAACACAGGTCACTGAGGCTTCACAAAGTACTTCTTATTTTATTTACTTATTTATTTTGAGACAGGGTCTCACTTTGTAGTTCAGGCCAGCCCTCAGATCACTATGTGGCTCAGGCCAGCCTCAAACCCACAGCAATCCTCCTGCCTCTGCCTCCTGAGTGCTGGGATTACAAGCATGAGCTACCACATCTGGCACTGGGATATGTGATACCAGGGATCAAACTCGGGACCTTGCGCTTGTGAGGCAGGTGCCTGAACCACTGTGCTAAATCCCCAGCCCCACTTCTTGTTTTATTTCTCATCAGAAAGTACAAAGTGTTGTGTTGCTTAATAATCAGGTAGTGTGATAAAACTCTTGAAGACGTGAGCTACCTTAAAGAGAACTTCAAACTTTTGTAAATTTGTGAGAGGTTTTGATTAAAATTTAATTTTGGGAATGAAAGTTGGCTAGTAAGAAAGGCCCTTCTGGCATTTGTTACCAATTAATTTAAAACATCTTAGATTTTAAAAGTTGGATTTGGAAGTCAAATATTTCATCACTCTGCTTGTCGATATGCTCCCATAGCCCTACGTTTACTTATGTTTACTAAATTTTCTTAAAATTTAATGACTTACAGGTGGTCCATGTTCATATTCTTTCCACCAAGATTCTACAGTTCTAATCAGCACTCTGCATATTTTCCTTTTCAAATTGAAATAACAGATGATTTAGAAATAGAAAAATTAAATTTTGATGTTAATCACATTATTTCTTTGATTTGAATAGATGTTCTTCTAATGTATCTTTTGTAGCATTTCCCTTAAACTTTAGCATCAAAAATTCAGTTTGTAGAACTAGCAACTGATAAATAATATCACAAGATGTTTGAAATAGTAAGTCTTTATAAGAGACTTCAAGGTTTCTTTGCTGTTCGTTTTTACTGTTTGATTTTTTCAAATAACTTGGAAACTTAAAGTGGGAAGAAAATTGTTTTTCTTTTCATTTATCATTTCTCTTGCTTTAAGAGCAAGAGAAGATTGCTCTTAAAAATTACTTAGCATGCATCCAAAGCAGCCAAAGAGGCCCTCGAGGCATCTCACCTTCAAGAACATCAAGCACAGACAACAGACAACAGACAACAAACAACATTACCCAAGTCCTCATTAGGTTCTGCCAATAAACACCATGTATTTCTAATAACTGTGAGTACATGTATGTCTTTAAATTTAGTCATTATCTTAAATTTTCAATTTGGGTGGTAAAAACCACAAACATACATGGAAAGAAGAATATCACTGGGTCAATGAAAGATATTTTAATTTCCATTTTTATTTATTTTTTTTAAGGTTTTTTTGAGACAGGGTCTCGCTTTGTGGTTCAGGCTGGCCCTGAGCTCAGCCTCAAACTCACATCACAGCAATCCTCCTGCCTCTGCCTTCCGAGTGCTGGGATTACAGGTGTGAGCCACCACACCCGGCACTGTGGTATATGGTACTGGTTGCTGCTGGGCATGAGTCTCCATGCCCAGTATGGTATGTGCTTACCGGGGATCAAACCTGGGTCCTTGCACTTGCAAGACAGGCGCCAGAACCACTGAGCTAACTCCCTGGCCCTCATAAGTTATTTTCATTGCAGTTGTTAAACTTATCTCAAGTAAACTTTAGAAATGGGAAAAATATATGAGGTACACTTTAGGAAGTTGTAAAGGGTAGAGCTACCTACCTATTTATCTAACAGGTAGAGCCACAGAGGCATTACAATAATATACTGAGATAAAAGTAAGCAAAGAGTAGGTGTACTTGCAGTGGTTTACATTACTGATTCTTTTAACAGACTAGAGTAACCATCTCACATAAGGAGAAGTGAGAGGACAGGTGGATGTGTGTTGTGTGTGTGTGTTGTGTGTGTGTGCACGTATGTGCATGTGTCAGTCTGTCTGTGCATGTGTCAGTCTGTCTGTGCGTGTGCATGTTAGTGGAAAGAATCCAGGTATTTCTTCTTCCTGTGTGTATTCCCCTAACATATTGAGAATTTTCTATAGATGGTTCTTAGGGCAATTTAAAAGGAATGAAAGAGATTTTCATTCATGAATGATTCATGAAAGAGTTTGGCTAACTGTGGTGCTGTGTGATCTTGGGGTAGAAAAAAAGAGTCATGAAAGAAAGATGTGGAGTCTACCTTCCAGGTATACAGATCAGCTAGTATCCATTGCATCAGAGAAAGAGAAGAAAAGTCTATTAAAATGGAAATAAAAAATCCAGGGATGCTCCCAGAGAGAAACAACGGAGGGAATTATTATGTTATTGCATTGCTCAAATATACGGTAGATTGCCTATGTATCTTTCAAAATTTAATATAAATCTACCAAGTATAAAATAAATGAGATGTGTTAATTAGTTAAGTTACAAATGGTTGGCAGGCATGCCACATACCTATAATCCAGTATTTGGGAGACTGAGGCAAGAGGGTCACCACAAGTTTGTAGCCTGGGCTACATAGTGGATTCTAGGTTTCTGACTACATAATGAGACCCTGCCTCCAAAGAAAGTATTAGTGATTATCAGTCATACTCTCTTAATACTGAAATTATAAATAGATGTGATATTTACTATGCACATTATATTTAAAATTTGGGGAAGATTTGTTTTTAAAAATATAACAAAAATGAGTGTTTGCTTTGTTTCTTGGTTTTGCTCCTCTGTCCTTCAGTTTCTATCTTGAATTTCTTTAGCTACTCCAGTGACTTAAGAGTTGAAGTTCCCATGGCAAGGATTCATATTAATCATTTAATTCAAATAAGATATTAAAGATTTCCTGAACAATTCATCAGAAGCCAAGTAGATGAATTTCTAAGCTCAATACTGTGAGATGCCAATTGGCGGGGAGCATTTAGATCATACCTTCTCCGACTTTTCAGATCATGTAATACCAGCTGGTCTAGAGATACTCATTGTTTTGGAGCCCCAAAGGCTGAGAGCTTCCTGCTCTTCCCTCACACCTGTTAGTGGGAGGAGCCCTTGACGAGAGTCAGAGAAAAGCCAGCCATGGACAACACTGAAACCAGAATGGCCCTAGAGACTGTGGCTTTTAATCTGGGCTGATTGTGCTGCATAAGGGACATTATTATCTGCTAATCAGTGGCATGAGTGTCCCTTGCAAATGCCTTCCCTCTCTGACATTTCTTTCTGAGATGTCTCTAAATAGCTGCAGCTCTTCATCCATCGGTACATTGAGCACTGGTCAGGTCACTGACTGGAATTCTTACTGGTCACGAAAAGCCTCTCCCTCCCCCATCACCGGAGCAAACATGGATCTTGTTTTGGTTTCTGTCCCACGCAGGAAGCTTGTTTCTGATGGTGTTTGCTGAATAAAAACTTCAAAAACATAGAGGCCCAAAACAACAACCACTTACTAATCTGTGCCTGGGGAGTTCAGGCTGCCTGGCAGTCCTTGCCCTAGCTGGGATCGGTGCTCAGAGCGCTGAAGGTTTCAATTGTCTTCACTGAGGAGGCTGAGGGGCCTACAGGGTCCAAACAAAGACAGAAGCGGGCCCACTTGAGGTGAGGCTTAGAAATGGCGTGGTTCACCTTCCAAACCTTCTGTACTCTTCTGCTGATCCAAGCTCTTCCCAGTCGTGATTCCAAAGGCTGAGAAATAAGCGATACCTGTTGGCAGGAGAAGCTGTGGCGTTGCTTTGTCCAGGGCCGTGCTGGGCAGGGAGCAGCAGAAAGTTGTCACCATTTTTGCCATTTCCATAAAGGTCATCCTCTTGTTTGCAGTGAGAGGAGTATGATTGCTTAATATTTCAACGGCCTCTTGCTATCTGAGGCGACTGTCCTTCCTTTTGTAAAAACAGTCCATGGTTTATGCGGGGGATGTGCAGCATATCAATTCTGTCCTACTTTCCAACTTGCATTGGGCAGAATAAGAAGGGAAAATAGAAGTCCAGGCCAAGATACACTTGCACACTCGACAAATATTGATTAAAGCCCCAGCTGTGTGCTTGGGAACTCTAAAGTACCGAGAATGTGACAGTGAACCAAAAAGACAAACACTCGTGTCATGGTTGACGTTATTCCAGAAGGTAATGGCCAGCTCACTCGCAGCAAATGTCCGTGCTGCCAGTGTGCATTTCGAGGTTAGTACCACCAGTATCGTAGTCTTCACTAGTTTACTAATGCAGTTATGAAAGACATCTGTTTATGTTGGCGAAAAGAAGATATTTCTGCCTGTGTTTGGTTTTGGCCTTGAGGCAAATATATGCATTTTTCCTGTGACCACCATGGATGTGCTACTATTTGTGCATGAGAGAGCAAAATCGGGAAAAGATACAGTTTGTGGCCATGGAACAGAGCAGACTTAATGGGGCCTTTGGAGAAATGACCCCAAGACCTTGGCTTCATTCACAGCCTGTTCTAGCCAGCTGAGATCTCTGCCAATTAGGAGGGTTCCCCAGAGAGGCTCCGGAGAGCATCAGCATAAATTTAAATTCTGGACCCCCAAATATAGTTTGGAAAGGGCCTCTTGTCCTCTGCTAATTACTAAGTAAACATTTCTCAGCAGAAAGACACTCCCTCCTTTCAGGCTTGTGTCCTCTGCTTTCCACACCCGTAACTCAGTCACTTCTTCAAACTGCTGGTGTTGCTGAAACCTTTTTGGCACAGAATAAACCCCACATTTGAAGGCATGAAAGAATTATTCTTTGCATAGATCGTTATCTTGTTTGCTTTTTTATCTTCTCCAGCAACTCTATGAAAGCCTTACGGCTAACGCTGTAGATGTTACAGTCTGGTGGACCAGAATGGATACTTTCTTCTTAGGTTTCCAGAGGCTTAACCAAGAAAGTGCAAGCAGTTTACAGTTAAATTCTGTGACATACCTGAGAAACACCCTCAAACTTGGTTATATTAAAATCATACGTTTGGGGACCATGTAAGAAGAATTCATCACTCAAATGGCTTCACGCTTTTCCATGGCTGTCAAGCCAGACTTTGAATAGAACAAAGTGTATGGTTTACTGATGAACAAATAGAAGCATAAAGTTTCCAGCCTCGTGTCTTGCACTAAAAAGCCACCATTGTTAACATGAGCAAGTGAGGTAAAGGCAGAAGTCTTCAAGGCCTCTTAATCCACTCCACTCCCCCTGGGTGATCCTTTCTGTTTCTTTTCTTTTCTTTCTTTCTTCTTCTTCTTCTTCTTCTTTTTTTAAATTTTAATGAGAAAGGCTCTTGCTTTGTAGTTCAGGCTGGCCCAGGACTCACTTTGTAGCCCAGGTGAGCCTTGAACTCAGCAATCTGCCTCCCAAGTGCTGGGATTACAGGTGTGAGCCACCACCCTGGACACTGGTATGTGGTTACCGGGGATCTAACTCAGGACCTTGTGCTTGCGAGGCAGATGCCAGAACCACTGAGCTAAATCCCCAGCCCTCTGCTTCATTTTCAATTTAGTCCCTTTTACTATTTGTTCAGAATACCCCCATTAGTATACCCTAAATTAAAAATATTTATCTTTCTCTGATTCTTAGTTTCTCTAAAATATTATTTATAAGATATTGCAATAATTAACATAATAAAACTACATATTAATTTATTCCTCATTGACGGCCCTTTTTCAGCTATCTCACTATTATACTTCCTGTGCTCATCAGGACATTTTAGTTGAAAATGACAGAATATCATAGGCAAAAAAAACTGTTGCCTTTAGGTGCAGATTCTCTCTTAAGTGCTCAGTATTGCTGGGTGGGTCTCCATTCTCTTTCAACTCATCCTTCTTCCTATTCTGATCGTTTAGTGGTGTGTTCTCTGCTGCTGCACAAAGTATCTTCAGGGAGGGGGAAATGTGGATCTGAGAAGCCCCTAGTCTGTATTCACATGGCTCCCAGTTGAGAAGCCTTCTGTTCTTTCTCTTCTGCCCTCCAGTCATCCAATCCCATAAAAGAATTCATTGGCTGTATCTGCATCACATGTTCACCCTTGGGACCAATCCGTGTGGTAAGAAATCAGAGCACTATGGTTGGTGCTCTAACTCTCCAAAGAGAATAGAGGTTCTGCTTATAAATAAAAGTGTAGGTTTGAATGATTTCCCTTCCCAAAAAAAGGCAATGAGCAACATGTAGCTCACAATTAGGCAGTGCACACAAATCAAAGGGTTTTGTTTTTGTTTGTTTTCAATAATGACGATCAAACTCCAGGGAACACTGAGCTAAATCTCTGGCCCAAAATTTTGTTTTTATTTTATTTTATTTTATTTTATTTTATTTTATTTTATTTTATTTTTGAGGTAGGGTCTGACTTTTGTAGTTCAGGCTGGTCCTGAACTCAGCCTCAAAGTCACAGCAATCCTCCTGCCTCTGCCTCCTGAGTGCTGAGATTACAAGTGTGAGCCACCATGCCCAGCACTGTGGTATATAGTTCTGATTGCTTGTGGGTGTGATTATCCATGCCCAGCATTGTTGTATGTGGTTACTGGGGGATGAACCCAGACTCTTGCACTTTCAAGGCAAGCTCCGGAATCACTGAGCTAAATCCCTGGCCCTGTATTTAATTTTTTGACAGAGTCTTGCTTTGTAGTTCAGGCTGGCTCTGAGCTCACCGTGTAGCCCAGGCTAGCCTCGAACTCACAGCAATCCTTCTCCCTCTGCCTCCTGAATGCTGGGATTATAGGCATGAACCACCATGCCTGGCTGGCTCGAGGTTTTGAAATCAGTTTAAGGCTAGATATTCATGTCCAAAATAATGCTGATCATATTTCAAGCATTTTCCCCAGTTTCTCTGGACTTTGTGGGAATACAGTGGCTTCCACTGATTATAAATCAAACCCACTACTCCTTTGAATGGTTCCTGGGGCTGATTTGTGCAGGCTTGAGAAGAGGCGTGCTTATCTCCACTTTTAAACTGCTTGACTTTTCGTTTGATTACGCACCAGGCCAATGGGACATTAGGATCAATTCAAACCTAAATATTGAACTCCATTGTTTCTGTTATGCATACACTCCGGGGTCGTAGCTCTGGATTCTGTGAGTGCAGCCTGCATGGCTGAAAAATATGCCTTGTAAACACTTGTTTTGTTTACTTGTTGTTTCTGCTAAAAGAGCTTATTATTCCTATATGTTTTTTTAATGAAACAGATTTAGGGAAGAGTTTCTCAATAAAGTCCAATACATTTCCCACATCAGAGCAAACATGCACATTTTAAAATGAGAAGTTCCTTATACTGTTGCATTATGTAAAGTCTAATATCTGGATACTTACTTTCCACACTTTTTAATAAACTGAATTTTAGGCCCAAAATACCATATTAAACTTATTCTTGGGAAATAAGAATAATTCTCACTTCTAGAAGTAGATACACAAACCACATGCATCCTTAATATTAGCAATTATTATCTAATTGTAACTCATGAACAAAAATGTTCATTCAAACCTACACTTTTATTTATAAGCAGAACCTCTATTCTCTTTGGAGAGTTAGAGCACCAATCATAGTGCTCTGATTTCTTACCACACGGATTGGTCCCAATCAACGTATTCATACTGTCATTGTAGAATGCTTATTAGATAAGTACTTTTTAAGGAATATGTCTGCATGGTGATGAAATATCCTTTAGAATAAAAGGTACAACTTATAAACATCTCATATGTTGCTTATCTGTTCTTTGACCATCCCCAAAACAATTAGGAATTCTGCTTTATTTCAAATTTTTTTTCAACAACTAAGATACAGTTTACTACAGTTGATGTTAGCTGGAGGCCACAAATACTGAAGTATTTCCTAAGCAAACCTACAGTGCACTCACATTTGTTCACCTTGTCAAATTTTATTTTGAAATATTCAAGAGAAAGGAGTTTCGTATTTAATATGACCTGTGTAGCCTGTGGCTTCGGACTACATCGACTTCTCTTAGTGGCTCTCTTGGCCGTACCTTTTCCTCCCATCTGGAATATTCTCTCAATTTTAAATAAAAAATAATTTGCTCCACTGTTAACACCACTGTTTCTAATCATGTTCACTGAAACTGATGTTTATTATTTGCACCATCAGCCTAAGGAACCAAAAAAAGAGAAGTCAGATCCAGCTCAGTTCAGCTACGAGTTTGTCATTTGTTTTGCTTCATTGTGTAGATTTCACAAAAGCTGTGGTTGAGAAGCATCAATAATGGTAGACATGGTCTTGTAAAACATTTTAAAAAGACCAGTAATCTCACTCTTTCTCAGAAGAGTCCCATCCCTGCAAGACAAGCATATCCTTCCATATTGTCCTTCTGCCTATCAGAATAGGAACAGCTAAAACATATTGTCACAGAGAATGGATTTTTTCCTTTAGAATGCCATTGGTTTATC